>VXBX01008458.1:348501-360426 GCA_013400415.1 Scytalopus superciliaris
AAAGGTACTTCAGGGTTTAGACTTCTTTTGTTGTCGTTCTGTTCTTGGAAAAGGAGTAGATGGCAGGTCAGAAAGTCTCTCCCTTGACAGGCAAGCTGCTTGCTTTTTCACTGTGTGTACAAATGGACTCAGTGTGTGCTCAGTCTGCATAATGGACTAATTCCATTAATCACTTTAATTTCCCATTAATAGAGTAGCTGAGAATTGGCTAGCAGCACCTCATACTGCAATCAGATTTTTGGGGTTGGAACAGTAGCGGCATGCGATGGTGAGAATCTCTATGAGTATATCTGGCTGAAATAGCAGGACCTTAGTCTAGTCCTTTAAACACTTAATTTAAATGGCATAAATTGCTTAATGTCACTGAACTGGGTTATGACTTTACAACTTTTTTCTGCCATAGACTGAGGTGAGACTTCTTGGCGTTGGCGTTGTGTCTCTTGCTCTGATAGTACCATGGTGCAAAAAAGTTCACTGAGATATTTTTTTGCTTTTCTGGCCCAGTTGAGTAGGCTGCTAGTAAAAGGCAGGAAGAGACAGCAATGAGCCAAGACTCTCTCTACCTGTGAAAGGAGAGAACAATGATTTCTCCTTCACTTGGAAATGTAGACTTTGTCCTTGGGCAGCTTTTGGAATAAGGAGACTTCTTGTTACACCTTTCTTACCAAAAGAGGTCCTACTGGGTATGCCCAATTCTGTCTCAGCAGCCTCAAAGCAAGGTGGAAATCCTCTAAAGATAAGCAGATAGTTATATTCTATTAACACAGCTTATGCTTACTTCATGCTCCCTGCAAAACAGCTGAAAGGAAAAAGAAAACATCTCTCTATGCTTTTAAAAGAAAACTATTACAGTTAAAAGTATATCTGAGACTAAAATAAGAAATAGCCCTTTGATAAACATTTATAATTGATGCTTACTTCTTCTCTTTTCATTAACATTTCCCATCTCAACATACACACACGTGTAGCCCTCCTTCCCCAGCTCATACTAAATACTGTCTTCTGGTGAAATGCTGTACAAAGTAGAATATAGAGCATGAATCTAGTAAGACTGTACCTGGTAATCCAATTCTGAGTTGTTCGCTTCTTATCCTTTATTGCTCTATTCTGTCCTTATTGAAACTCCAATATGTTGCCTGTATTATTTTATATTCCCCAAGTTTGCACTTTAATGGCTGGGTATGCCCAGCAGTTACTGCCTCTCAGTTCTGTTCCTTTCCTCCAGAACAGAAAGTTCAGTTTTTTGGTAGGCTATGCTGCACCATTTATAGTCCTCCAACTTTTTGATTGCAGTAATCACCTACTGAATGGCTTTGCAATATCAGGACTTGCATGAAAACATCCCATGAGGACCAGGTAGAGCTGGCTTCTCTAGATTTACACTGAATAAAATTCTCTCACTATTTTCTCTTATGGGAAAGTGAATGTAGATGTTTGTCTTCAATTGGATAATGAGTCCTTAAGTAAATTCTCTGTCACTTTGTGTAACTTTTAATTTTGTATTTTTTTTTTCCTGAAATTTCATTCACATGGTAATCTAAGATATGCAGTATTATTCAGGTTCAATGGCAAAGCATATGATGTTGAGAATTCAGATGTGAAATGGCTGGCACACTGAGAAGAAGGTTTTGTATATAAGTTTAGGGAACAAATCTGATTTTAATTGAAATAAATTATCATGAAATTGGAGGTTTTGATCACTAAGTGTTAAAAAAAAAACAAACTGGAAATTCTGAAACTTTGGGTTTTGAACAAAAGCTCTGTCCACTGGTATCCAATAGGTATGTCCACATCAATTACTTTGAGTTAAGGTTCTGTTTCTGTCTCTGAATTTACAGTCTCTGTGAAATCAGTAAATGTGGAAAAGAAGCAGAGGAGAAATCCTAAAGGTGTGCCATTATTGCAAAACTGAGATAATATATCTTTACAATACGTCAATACAGCTCAAAAGATTGAGGATGCACTGACACTACACTCAGGTGGCTGTGTCCATGCCAGTGCTGTGCTTGCTCATGTCCATGAAGCTGAGACTTCTGGGGCTCTTACTACCGCTGTTACTGAGCTGAGCTCTTTTGTGGTGGCTTCTCTCTCTGATTCTGCTGGAGGGTTAGGGGAGGAACTGGAGCTGGTGGCTTTGCAGTTATGCTTGTTTCCTTCCACTGTGTAGCATGATTATGCATATGGCTCATTTGTACTGTTTGAGCTGGCCTTTTTTAACTAGCAGCTGGGAACTCATGGGCAAGCTGCTCAACAGAGCACAGTCCTTAGAGAGGCACAGTACAAATCTGCTTTCATGCCGGGGAGGAGCATTAGTAGAGACACCTAAAACTCATTTTCAAGAACAAGGTTCAGGATTGTGTTTGGATGAAGAGGTATATTATCTCTGTCTTTTTTTAATTTATTTTTTTTCCCTTCTCAAACTTTGTTCAGACCTGTGAGTTTTGATGTTTTCTCAGAAGTTTTGTTGTCATTGCCTGTGACTAATTACAGTTGTCCTGCAGTCAACGGCACACACAAATTTTTCTTAGATTTTGTGCATTTAGCTTGCATCACATCAACAAAGGCCTCTGAGATTGCCAACCTCAGCTGTGCCTTGAGCACACCTGCTGAGCTGAGGAGTCATGACATTTTTCACTTTTTTTTCTTCTCTGTGCCTCATGGTTTGATGTGTATTCACTTCATGTTTTCAGCTCTTCTCCTTGAGAGCTTAAAAACTTACTAGTAAAGAAATAATGAACATGAAAGATGCTTGTTCAAGTCCTCGGCTGCAGCTGCAATTAGAGCACTAGACTAATGATATAACCCTAAGAGGTGGCAATGCCACAAGTGCATGGCCACATCCATTCAACAGACCTAGGGAGGGCAGTAAAAGAAAGTGTGGGGATGATAACAGCAAGAATGTTACATAATGATGTTAATAGAGAATGACTCCAAAGCTGTCTCTGTGGGTCAATAGCGTGTCCTATGAAGAGATAGCTTGAGATTTCTATGGATTTGAAGTCCACTGTGGTGTCTCTGTGCTCATCTCTTGCATAACGTAGCCCATGCTGAAAACAACTTCAATTTGTACAGATGGGCCATGGCTGTAGCTCTTCTCCCACACCTCTCACAAGTCTGGCTTGTTGTCTTCCTCTCCCTGAGGGCAACTTCACCCCAGCTGCCTCTCTTGCTTGGTGCCATTTTTCTGGAAGAACCTTATCTTCTTCCCTTCCTCCTCAAGCCCCATTCCCCACTGGTGAAGCTGCAGCGAGGCTGGAGTGCAGGGCTGGGTCCTGCTGTGTTGTGGTGAGGAGGAGCAGAACTGGGATACAAGCACTAAGCAGAGATATCTGGCACTGCTGCTGGCAGCACATGACAGCCCCATGCATGTGACAACCCTTCTCTTGGGAGTAAGAGCTCTGCAGGCATGTGGTGGCTATTTAGGCTGAGCTGAGTATTTCTTCTCTCTTCAGCTACAAGAGAGGCAGATTACTGCTCACTGCACGGTGTTGCCCTGTGCAGCTAACTGCTGTGCTGGTGTCTTGCTCCAGGTTCATAGGGATTTTTTTGTTTTGTTGCTGCCATTATATTAATATTAATGTTATTTAGTAAGAAAAATGAAAGCAGAAAAAATCACCTGGGTCACCAAGTCTAGTCTCTCTTGACTGTCTGCAGACAGAGAAGAGATGTTGGTCTGGAAAGCATCTGCTTCTCTGGCTTCACAAATACCCTGTCACATGCAAGGTGGCTTTCGGTAATGAGGGTCAAGATTCACTTCTGTACAGAGCACAACAGTTTGTAAGATTTTTCACCATCCAGATAGCCTATTCATTTAAATGCTAATAAGATTCCTGTTTTGTTTTGAAATGTAGAGAGGATCTTTCTTCTTTACCCTTTAATCCTCTTTCTCCTGTTTACAATCTTGCTTTAGTGGTTCAATTCGATATTACAGATAAGAAACACTCTTGATTTAGCCATGGTGAAAGCATCTAGATGTACTTTTCAGAGGAGCACATGCTGGATGTGAGTGGTTCAAGCATGGGCAGCAGAGCTCTCTCCACCTTTTTGCTCCATGCAGGACAGCGGCTTTCGTTTTGCTTTTAGAACTTTAGTATGGAGAACAAAGGCCTGTTTTACCCAGATAGGCTCTTACATTTTACCTAGGCGAACTCTTACAAAGACAACAAATGCAACTTTACGGCCTCCACAAGTGGCCACTGGGGACTTGCTGCTGGGAGAGGGCGAATCCAAGATAACAGCATAGTTTCCGTGGGAGCCTGACTCCACTTAGGAAAGGATGTCGGTTTCCCCATGATGTTGAGCTGGACCAGAAATAGAAGCAGGCTGCCTCTGTGTACCACGTGGCTTCAATAACTTCATAACAATGACATGAGTAACCCCTGTGAGTATGTGGTAAGATGACAAGAACCTGGAGATAGCGGTGTGCATGGTCATCTCATTACATATTTTAGATGCAGAAGGTAACAAGAGAACATGAGTCCGAAAGTATATAATTTATATAAGGTCCTAGCTTTTCTACATCATGCTGATGTATCTCTTGGGAATGTACATTAGAATTATTAGAAAGGAAATTGGAAAGGTACTGCTAATATGATTTCTTATGGTTTTATTAATTACAGGGATCCAGAGGTTCCACTTTATCTTGGCCCAATCTATAGTCACATACATGCGTGCATTAAAAAAAGTTCCTGACATCACAGCCTCAGATTATAGCACAAGCCAATGATAGCTCTATTTTGAGTTTAGGGGCAACTGCTGTCCTCCTTTTCAAGTGGTAGAAGTGGGTAAACCCTTTGAGGCATTGTGATGCTCTTCATGTGATATTCTATATGCATATTAGTGCCCAGGTCAGAGGAACATCCTGGACCCTTCAGGTATCCATCACACAGAAGAACCAGTGAGCCTCAGGAATGACAGGGGAAAAAAGATATAAAGGAAAACTTTGACACAGCTACCTTGAGTAACCCTGAAAAGGCTAGAAGAGAGAGTGTTTTTAGCCTGTGTGCTGATAGGAAGATGCCAATGAAGAAGAAATCTCCTGTCGTGTGACACCCTCAAACACAGCAAATGGGACTTGGTGTTCCTTGTCAGAGAGCAGAGTTTCTATAACAGATACCAGGCTCCACTGCCAAATGCTTCTTCCCAATAGAACAATTTGCAAGATCCTAAATTTTGGGGAACTGTTGAGTTCAGAGAGAGTAGCAACACAGCTGAAAGTGTTACATAAACAACATATGCTAGAAGTCTGATGTGTGGAGCTGGTCTGCTCCAAAAGGAGTGCTGGAAACTGCATAGAACATAGGAGCCCAATATCTCATTTTACCAGTGCAAAGGAGCACTAAAAAGCAGAAAGGTGAATCTCTATTAAATTTTATAGTTAGATTTTTTTCCTTATAGTACTTTTTATAGTTTTCTTATAGTTTCTCTCTTTTTTCTTTTTTTAGTTTCTTTCCTTCTTTCTTTCTTTCTTTTTTTCTTTTTTTTTTTCCCGTTGGATGTTTGCATAAAGGAAATCAGTATGTGAGTTGTATTTGAATGAACAGGCCTAGTCAGGCTTAATAATTAGGTGTGGAATCCTCAAAAATGACTTTTGCCATAAAAAATGTAGTCATTGGGACTAAGCCAGTTGTCTATGTACCCGCCATAGCTAGGGGAGGGATATCTCCTGAAGGAAACTCAGTGCTTTTTAGGACTTTTAAAACAAGTAGAATGTTTTCTCATGCAAAGGTGACTTTCTGTTTCTTTGTTACAGAGAAAGGTTTAGAGGACTCATTTATTCTTACTGTTTTCATAACTTTGATACCTTATATATACCTTACGCTTACCCTTTATACAGTCAGTGTTAGCTGAGAGGAATCTTGTGCCAAAGCGTCCAAGATGGGTGTATTTGAGAGCTGGTTGAGTGGCTGTTTTACAGCTCAGCCTTGCCAGGCTTTCTGCAGCCTGGGCAGAGCCCTTCTGGTGCTTCCATGGCACCAAACAGTGAATTACTGCCACAGCAGTAAAAAGTTATCCGCAAACTTATTTTTCTCAGTCTTGACTTGCATGTTCTCAATCGACTGCAGTTTCTGCTTTGTCTTCAGATTCATATTCAAGCACTGTCATATTTGCTGGTTTTCTTATAAATTGTGCCGCTTGTGCTCTGACAACTGAGTGCTGCCTTGGTGGTGGCATTACTGCAGGGCATTTTTGCTGTGCCTGCAATGACAGGATCTGACATTCAAATCTTGGCTTCATCCAGTTGCTTGAGGGGGGTTGAGAGTGAATTCTTGCCTTGAAGCTGCAGCCTTGATGCCAAATCTTTTAAGAAAGCCTGTATCTCAGAGGTGAGAGCTCCCCTTCTTCCTGCTCATTAGGTGGTAGGATCTGCTACAGTGGTTTGACTTTTACAATGCCACAGGCAAGAGTTGCTGCTGCTTTTTGCATTTTTACCTGGATCATTGGCATTCTGCCTCTCTGCTTTTGAGACTTGGATTAGGTATCAGATTCAAGAGGAGGCTGTAAGACACAGAAGCATGCAGACTGCTTTCTAAATCAACCCTGATTAGAGATGAAAAATTAATTTCTCTTACACATAATATATATTTATGAAAGCATTGTCTGTCTGCAAACATTACCATTTTTACCAACTTATAATAAGTCAGTCAAAATGGATCATTCTTTGTGTGTGTGTATTGTTGAACATTCCTGTATGGTTTTTTTTTTTAATATGTGTTTCTAAAGGTTTATTTTCTGTGACAGTGGTTGTTTTTCTTTCTTTCTTTCCTTCTTTTTTTTTTTTTTTTTTTTTTTTTTTTTTTTTTTATTTTTTTGACTTGATACAATTGATCTTAGTGCCTTGTTTCTGATACCTAGCACTTGTGCTGCAGAGGAGAGAGACAGAAATAGAATGTCAGATCCCTGCTTGGTTGGGAAGGCATTTGTTCCCTTGAAGTGATAAAGAGGGTGACAGCTACTCAAATGGTGGTGCGAGCAGACATGTGAGGGAAAACCCAAGCCAGCTGTCATTGCAAAGACACTGTAGAAGCCTTATGTGCCAGAGCAGGATAAAGGACCAGAAAATGAGTCAAAAAATCATGCATTCCCTCCACCCAAAGTCCTATATAAGCATGTGGATCCAAATGAAAACCTAGTCTGATCCTGGGCTCCTTGTTGTTTCAGGTCTGCTCAGTGAGGTAGCTTGCTGTCTCACTTGTTCTCTTTGTTACTTCATCACTCTTCTAGGGGAGAAAAATGGATTTTCTCTCTTTTGACTTTCCCACACTCCACTTTGACCAGTTAAGTCTTCAGTAATTCCCCATTTCTGCTTGCCTAATTGCCTCCTTTGATAACACATAGAGGTATGGATTTTCTTTTTTTTTTTTTTCCTTACTTCTGAGACCCAATGTGATTTTAGACCATAAATAATGATTTTATACAACTTTTCAAAACTGTACTCTTGATTGCTTCATTACCTCCTTTCTCATGGTCATTCTCCATAGTCCTGCATGGCATGTGCTCAAAGACAAAATGAGAAGTTGCTGAGTACTTCTCTGTCCTTTTGTATTAGCATTTTGAACATTTTAATACATTTTGAGTCTGCAAGTGGCCTCACCGCTTATGGATGTCTTTCAAATATTCACACATAGAAGGAACTTCTGAAAGTCATCTTTGAACTGCAGAAGTTCTGCTGGAGGAGTTCAGGGTTTGTATTGTGTAAGGTGATCTGTGATGGGATCTGTCTAAAACACCCTTCAAGTAGATCATGCACAGGTAAATCAAGTAAATCTACCTCTGTGGGTAGAATTGCACTGGAGCAATGGAAGGCAGAGGTGGCCTTCCTCATGTTGGGGATCTCAGATGGGAGCACCCTGCAGTGCAAGTGAGTGGCAAATGGATTTGGAGGAAAGTAAGTCTACCATCCCCAGAGCTTGGTGGCTAGCACTTCCTGTGGCAGTATTTCTGGGCTGTACTGTTCTTGTTTCTACTTGGCAGTCTCCACAGAGACTCAGGAAAATGTTATGAGCACCTCTAGCTGTTGCTCCATATTACCAATGGGGCCTTTGGGGCTGGTGTCTTCCAAAACTTCCCATCCTCCTTTCAGTAAATCAGTAAACTAGAGCCCTTTCCATATCATATTGCCAGGCCCATGCTCTTCAACAAGGTTTCCTTTGTGCTGTGGAATAATATTTGGAAACAGTTAAAAAGGGGCACAGGTCAAAATGCAGCTAAATATTAAATGTAAAGGGAATTTTGAGATACCTGCAAAAGGTGTCAAAGAAGATCAAGCCAAATTCTCAATCATACAAGCACCTTTGAGTGCCCTACAACAGACTGCTGAGGTTGGGACTGAGTTTACTTTCATTACTTGTATTACAGTAATGTCCAGAGGTCCCAGTTGGAAATTAGGGTACCACTCTGCAAGACAGCATCAAAATTTCCAGATCACCACCCCCAACCCATACATAAAGGAATATGCTCTGCCCTGGTTTAATCTAGATGAAGATTTTTCTATGAGTTTTCCCTACAGTAATTACATAAGACTAAGTAAAGTATCTGTACTGCTCTATCTTAAATAGTTTGAACTCCTCACAGTCCAGGTCCTGGCCAAGACACTGTTGTTCGCTGTGCCTATTGAAGGTTAGCAGACAGTTTTCTTGATAGGACAAAATGACTGCTTTCAAAGCATTGCCCTACCTGAATTTGCTCAGACTTGTGCCATGAAAGGAACTGGTGCACAATGGCCTGCTTCAGCCTTTGTCAGGGAAGGAAAGTTGAATCATAGGTAAAGCATATGAACAAGGAGTTGCACAAAATCAAGGGTAATGCAATATTTGCTGGGTGGTGCTTTGTTGGGTGGTATGCATGTAAAATGCATGCAGACCCTTGAGGTTTTGGAGTAGTCCTGTGCTCTCAACGAGGCCACTGGTATCTTGCCTGAGAAGCAGAATTTCTGTGTTGTGTTTATCTTCTCTTTGTTTGATAAGCAAACATATTTTAAACTCTGCTGTATCCTTGTGGTTTTCTCATGGCTGTAGTCTTGCATACAGAGCAAAAGGTTCAACAGACTATTTGTCCTGCTGTCAGATAACAAGCAAGGGCTGGCTGTACACAAGGAGATGGGGCTGGGGTCATCTTGAACTGAAATGTGCACGTGTTAAGTCCCTGAAATAAGACAAGCCAAAATCACTTCAAGTTTTCTTGGTTATGAAATGGGGAGATGTATCTGTCCTTGTAAGACTTAGTGGTAAGTACTGCTAGAAGGCATCTTGTCTTGGGAGTCTTTTTTCACTCTTGGCACTAAATGATTTTTTTTCTTATTTCTGTTTCTTAAAGCAATTTCATGCTTTGATAACATATAGTAATTTTTCTACATTGTATGTACTAGAGTAGCCACTCTTGAGCAGACCAAATATATTTTGTTCCCTTCCTGTCCTTGCTGCAGTACAAAATACCAAAAGTAATTAGTCTACAGTATGGATGAATTGATTAGATTTTCAGCTTGGGGAACAGATACATTTTAAAATGAGAGCCTCTGGAGCCATCTCCCTCTCTAGTATAAAGTTGACTAGAACTCACAACCGTACTATATTCTGTGTGTGTGTGTGCGTGCGCGTGCGTGTGTTTTTAATTTACTGTGCAATTTAACAGAGTCGTTTAAACCCACCAGCCTTGATTTATCATGCACTCTGTTCCACCTGGGCAAAATAGAGCTGTGCAGAGCAGGAGTTCAACATGCAGTGAATATGTAGCAACCCTTCCTGATGGAGGGGGTGCTCTGGCTCAGAGCAGGGTGGAAGGAGAGGGATTTATCATCAGAACCCCCACAGTGCTGATTCTGCACTCCACCTGTCTGTCTGCAGTGCTTGCTGAAACAGCTAGATATTGCAGAGCAGCACAAAGAAGCATAGGCAGTCTGTTTGGGGGAGACCCAGATCAGCTCCTCGGTGGTCCTGCTCTGGATTGAGTGTAAGGGGAATGAACTTCCCAATTGCACTATGCAACCTTATGTGATGCTTCAGTACTTAAAGATCTTTCGATAAACGGTACAATTAAGTCCTGAAATTATTCTGTAACTTAAAAATGGTTGAAACACTGCTTAAACCCAAATTTAATTAACTTTCTCTTAAACAAAGATTATTGTAAAACCTTTATCCAGCTGAAGCTTTATCTGCCAAGTTTCACTGCGGGCTATGCATTTGCCTAGCAGAGCTTTACACACTCCTGAAATTTGTGGTTTGCTATGGAAAACCTGGCAGACTTGGTTGTATCAGCACTAACAGACATTCAGTATAATTGAAAATACTGTCCCTTGCCAAAAACTGTATTGTAAGAGTTTAATAGATTGTTGGTTTGTTTTTTTTTNTAAAAGTTTTAAAGATTTTTTGTTTTTTTTTTTTTTTTTTTTTTTTTTTTTTTCCTTTTCTCCAGGTCCTTGCACTTTAGTAATGAAGGTTGTGCCTCAATTTACACCTGGGCCATGTGTGGCTATGAATCCTCTCCCCTGCATCTTCTACCCATGAGTTTGGGATGAGAATGCAGCCCTCCACTGTAAGAGTTGCAGTACTTCTTCCCAATTTCCCAGCATGGCCATGTGTATGTGATCAATGACCAAGGACATTTTAGAACATCCCATTTCTCAGGTCAAGCAGTATGATGCCCTTTGAAAATCCCTGTGTCAGGGAAGAAAGACAGAGGAGAGGTGGGAGGGATACTCATGTTTCACAAAGTCCACAAACTGCAGCCAGACTCAAAAACGCTTAAGTACAGCCTGACTGCAAAAGGAATTCAATATTCCATTCTCCAGAGTGAATGACGGTGATCAAAGAAGCTGTGTCTGAAAAGAGAGACTCTCTCCTGTCCCCTTCACTTCCAGACTTGAAGGAAAAAGTATGAGAGATCACTGTGCTGCAGGAACTGCTAACCCTCATTTCCATGGGGAAAATACTTCTTTTTTTCCCCCCACCAACCTTCTTTTCTTGTATCAAAATAGTATTTATTTTTAAAAGTGGAACACCTAACTTTATTTGCACTGCAGAACTGACTTAAAAAAGGGTAGGACATATACAGAGTAAAAATACCCCAAAACACTAGGAGCTGCTAAGCAGCTCTAAACAGAGCTGTAAGTGCAATTTGTAGATAGACAGTGGGAGAGTATAGCACACAGAAGGGCAATTCTGTTCCTGCCCCTGAGCTTCCAACCACACCATGACACCTGTGCTTGTCCCCAGGCAGCTGCTACTGCTGTTGTCAGTCTGGTGAGGCCTCTGGTTTGACAAAGGACAGATATCACATTGCCTTACCATAGTAAATGGGGAACAAGATGTTGTTCCTTGCTGCAAGGAAGGGAAAGGTGCACTGTGTCATGGTCCTGCCCATGTCATCTGTGCCCCTGAGGACTCATCCTGCACACTTAGCTTTCAGCAGCTGATAAAGCTGTTAGTGCTGAGCACCTTCCCTCGGAGCATCCTGCTTTCCTGGCAGGGCAGCTGCTGCCCAGAGATGCTCTTTGTGGCTGTGGTCACCTCTGTGGCCTTTGAGGTGGATGTTTTCAAACTCCTCACCCCTGAACAAGAGGGCAGAGTATAGGAAACATTTCTGTACAGCAAGACAGATATAATCCTCCAGGCCTCAGAAGGATCCTCAGAGATGTTTACATTCAAAACACCAATGCTGAAAATATAGAAGTGTAAAACTGCATCAGATCAAATGGTCGTAATTATAGCAAGCATATGAAGCAAAATGCATTGTCATTTATGTCTCTGGGAACACCATACTTTTTGTTTGAGCCCTATTATTGATGAAGTATGAATTATAAAATTATAATAATTAAAATGATGATTATAAAGTCTTGGGGATTGTAATTTTTTTTTAATAGCTGGGAACAGCCTGTTCATTATTGAAGCAAAGATTTGGCTTTAAATTCACATCAGTTTAAAAGACAGT
>VXBX01008458.1:365766-467814 GCA_013400415.1 Scytalopus superciliaris
TTCCCCCCCCCCCCCCCCCCCCCCCCCCGCTACTATAATTATTCCAAGTACTTTGCCGGTGCTGTAGTTGTGCTTTTTCAGAAGAACTGCATATGGATCGAAATCACCTCTGGAGGACAAGTTGTTGAGTTAATAAATGAAAGGGTTTTTTTAATTTATTGTTTTAAGTTAACAGGAAATATAGAGGTGCTGTAAAATGTAGTGTAACATACACACAGAGTCAGGAACGGTCCAGGTGTGATCAGTTTCCCTTGGGGCAGAACATGATGTTGTCCTCCAGTGACATTGAATCCTGCCGGTTGGCTACATCAAACCTACCAATGAAACTCTATTCAGTGCCTTCCAGACTTTTTTTTCTACGTTTCCCCCTCCCCCCCCCCCTTCCTTTTTCTTTTTTTTTCCTTCTTATTGTCTTTCTTTTTTATTTTTTTCTCAGCATCTTACTGGAGAAGGCAACAACTTCTTTCACCCTCTAACATATTATATGTCATATTATGATCCAGGCACACCAATAAAGTGTCAGAGCTCAGTAAAAAAATTAGGTCTATTCATAAAGTTCAGTGCAATGTTTCTGATGCACAAAACACCTATGACATGACCCCAAAAAAAGTGTCTTAAGAAATCTGCTTTTTACAGCACAGTTGAGTCTTGTAAGGTTCTATCATAAAGATAACCAATGAGGCTGCAAGGCTGCAATCTCTGCTTAGCACTCCTTATTGGAAGGCTTTTCCCTTTTTTTTTTTTTTTTTTTTTATTTAATTAAATGTATTTGCTTTTATTCCCCAAACCCTGATTTGGCTGAAATTTTCTTTGTTGTGTCTGCTGCAGAATTCATCATTCTCAGAAAAAAACAAGTTTTAGCAGGGTTAAGGGAAAATTCCATGGTAAATTCTGGTGTCTTTTCTTTGCAAAGACCTACCATCACCAGCCAGGACTGAGAGGCAGTATTTAAGTTGGGGCTTCCATTGTTTTTAGAGGGATATCTTCTGCATCTTTCTCTCTGCTTTAATAAATTTAGCGAAATTCTTCAGTTTTTTGAAAATCTGCAGCATGTATAAATTTAGTAAATATTTCTCAGGTGACACAGGCTGGGACAGCATGTGTGGGATCAGGCAGGTTTAGAGGAATACACAGAGGATGGAGCTGTGGACCTGTCTTGCCAGCCAGGAGTTAATTGCCTGTGTTTAAGTGCCTGAGGAATGGAGGAAGGAAGCACCTGGGTGAAAAGAGAGGACTGTAAGGGAGAGGATGGACAGATTAGAGCAGATGGTCTTGTGTTGTGTCAGTAAATACAGTTATCTCTGTCCATCACAGCAAATGCCTCCCTCCCTGCTCCAGAGTACCTGGAATAGCACCTCGGGTCCTTGAGTTTCAGAATTTGTCTGCTACCAGCAAATAGCCACTGCATCGATTGACAAAACCTTCTACCCCCTCCGAAAAATCAAATCGAGTCCCAAATTAGTGGTTCCTTTTAGCTTAATATCCCCATGACTTGCCTCTGTGTACCATGGGAGTAAATTAACTGTGAATTAGTGCCATAGCCACAAGGAACTCACACAGAGGTTAATAGTTCTGTCTTCATAGCAGGGACTGAATAATGTGCAGCAGAATAAGAGCGAGGCGAGTACATAGAAGAATGCAAACAAAATATTGAAGAAATGCTATCTGTGCTGAGGTAAGGGTTCCCAAGGCAAAATATACGATTATGTAATTAAGAGTGGTATCCTAATGCAGTGGCAGTGAGTAAAGGCTCTGCAGGCATCCTTCATTCCTGCATGTCCTAGCTCTGCTTTTCCCCCTGAATAATGATCTTTAACTTACACATTTTGTGAGAAATATTTATCATTGCACTTTCCACCTACCTCCTGCACAGTGTTGAGTGTCAGAATTCACTGTACACCATCCCTCAGTAGCAATGTTATTTTTCTTGCTGTAGAAATGCCAAAGCTAAAGTTGCCCACATAACCACAACTCTGGTCCCCTGTGTAAACACATTACAAGACAGTCTTTAATTACACGAGCTTATATTTATTTTTTTTTCCCCTGCTGCATGATGCTCAGAGACATCTGGCCATATCAGTCAAAGTGTGGCCCAGGCCTTATTTACCTCACATCATTCAAACAGCGTACTGAATACAAAATTATTGATTTGCTCTTGGGTGTTTCAGCTGTGCTCTCAGCAGAACGTTTGAGTACTTTATAGATGTATGTGGATTCAAATTCACAGCACCCCTGTGAGACAAGAGGGTGACAGTACTCCCATTTTAGAGATGGGGAGCTGAGTCACAGGGAGATTAAGGTCAAAGGACCCACAGATTTTGGAGGCCCAGTTTGATATTTCGGAGTACTTCGTGTTTTTATAGCTCGATATATGTTCAAAGCACAGCTCTCAGAGACTTCAATTACAGCTTCCAGCACTCAGCACTTTGCAAATCAGCCCCCAGGGTTTCAAGTCAGGCATCCAGAAAATGAGGAACACACAGTTAGTGACCACCTGTGGTTTATAACTTGGCCAAATGTGTGTGGATTTTCATGGTAATAGCAAAAGGCACCTCTCTTATTTCTGGGTGATGCTTTTCTCTCTCTGTCAAGCAAACCAATCCCTGCAGTAAAATAGAGAATGCTGCTAAGGTATCTCAGTGGAGCAGTCTTGCACCCTGTGGAGGAGAAATGCAAGGGGACCACTGTCATTACTAGCAAAACAATGCTGTTCTCTTTTATGTCACTTGTGGCAACAGCGGAAATCTCCTTCGTTAAAGTTTTAACGTGGCTTTTCAGTTTCTAGGATACAGCAACTTGCCTTCAAAGCCTTTAAGTCTCAACAGAGAAACTGGGAAAAGTTATGGGGGACTATAAGTGTGACCTTAGACTGGAAGGTAGTGGGCACCACACTGCAGGGGTTGCTGTCTGGTCTACTTCCAACGCTCTCTGGCTGTATTTTGAAAGTGAAGGCTCTGCTTCTGCGTAGTACTGGTGTGGGAAGAGGAGTACCTTTTAGCTGTGCTCAGTGTTGGGCAAATTTTTATGGCAGACTGATGAAACTCCCTGGAAGTGATAATTTTAATGGACACCTCCCTGACAGACCACAATTATAGCTATGCAAGTGGTTTTCATAAAAAGCATTTAAAATTTGAGCAACATGGAGCGGGAATGCCCAGGAATAGGACACTGCTTTTAATGGTACTAACAAGAGAAAGCAGTGAGCTTGGTAGGGAGGATGCATTACGTGGATGAAGTAATAAATATGATTTGTTTTCTTGAAATACAGAGATATAACATAGAGGTCATCTCATGATTGTATTTACATTCCACATCTTGTTCACTGTGCTGGCACATGTTTATTGCTGAATAAGGTGAAAAAACTGATCACATTACTTACAGGTTGCTTCGATTTCCTAAGCAGAGAAATACTTGAAATATCAGCCTATAGAATTGTGTACACTGGGGTGAGCTCCAGTGTGGGGAGAACAGGAAGCCTGATGCACTAAAACGTGCAGGTGTTTCGGACTGAGAGAGTAAAACTGTATTGAGAATTGGTCCCTGGGAACTGGTGAGATCCTGGGAAAACTGAGAAATTATTTCAAATGAAGTCAATAGAGATGAAAGAAACACGACACTAGGAGTGGACCACTAAGAACGCACAAGAATCCACACTCCTTAGAGGAGCAGTACGTGTGAAGTAATGGCTGCTCTTAATTTGCTGGGTTCCTTGTTTACTCTGAGTTCATGGTGCTGATGATGAGTCTGTTCCTTAGCAGCAGCATACTTTGCTTATTAGTTTTTCCACTGTTCCATGAGTGGAACTTTCCACAAGAAAAATGAAAGGGATTGTTAGTGGACAGAGCCAGATTGCAAGGCAGTGGCTCCTCTTGCATTGACAACAGTTAAAGTCCAGCTTGTATGTTCACACTTGTCATTACCATTGCAGGCCTTTCAAGGTGGAATGGACTCTCCAGCATCATGTCTTATTATCATAAAAGCTTGGTTATGAGAAGGGAACCTTAGATGTTGAGAAAGCAGTAAACAGATTTCTCCCTACTGTTTCTAAATAGTTCCCCTTGTTGTCTCTAGTTTGGAAGATATGTTCTGAAGAACAATGTTTGAGACCATCCCTTAAAATTATGGAACAAGAGATAATATATCCACAAGAAATGGTACAAGGAAGAAAGCATCTTCCTTACCTGAACCCAGTGGAATCCTGCTCACCTTTTGTGAGCAGTTACCTGAAATTATTAGCAGGTGAGCAGGATTTGTTCTCTTGCAATGTTCAGAGGTCTTGGAGGAGAAGCAGCCTATACCTGAAGGAAATAAGCAAAATAAACTTCTTAGCCTCTTTTAACAGCAGCTCTTTACAGGTCACCTTTAAAAGGCTTGCATGTATGGCATCAGTATTTGAACCTCCTTTCTGTACAGTCTGTGCATATAGGCTGAAGCAAGGCTGTGAGTGCCTGAAAAATGCAGAGACTAATTACAGCAGTGTGAAAGTCAAATAATGAGAGCTTGAGAATGTGACTGATAAGCAGTTAGATAATAGACTAACAAGCAGGATGTCTGTAGTCCATCAAAGAGCTAATGAAGGTCTCTATGTCCTTTGCTATTGCCTGAGGAGGATGTACAGATGGAAAATATCCCAGAAATGGCATATAAGAATATACACCATGTACTGACTGTGTGGTCATATAATGATTGGATTAGTGAGTGCTTAACCTATGGATAAAGTAAATACTCAATTAAAAAGTGCACACTAGATGCTGATAACCAAGTTGGACATGCTTGAAACAAATGTTTACAAAGAAGGTGGTGCTTGGTTTCAGCTGCCCACTGAGCTGGGCTTGCAGCCCACAGTGCTGTTTTGGTTTCCGTGGCCCAGGAAGGTGGCACAGCAAGACTGAGGTGGACTGGTGCCTGGGGGTGATTGGCTTGGGAATGGGAAATGGAGCTGCTGCTCTTAAAGGGGTATCTGGTTCACATGCTTACATGCATCCCCTCATGTGTCACAGTAATGCAAGAGGATCTTTACCGATAACATCTCTGTGAACATTGATATCTCTGCTGTATTTTCAACCTCTGCTGGACTGACTGAATTTTCTTGGTAAACATGCAAAATCTGACCCTTTGGGGTGAGCTATTCCAGACAGGGAAATTGAGGAGCATTCTGGCAGCCTCAGAAAATGCCAAGAAAATAAAAGAACAAACAAGCAAACCCATGACCAGAAAAGATTAATAAAAAAAAGACATTTTGGCCATTTGGTCATAAATAGTACAGTTCAATAGCACCAGAAATCATGCAGGCTGTGCAGGGAGACATAAAACCACTGAATAATGTATTAATATGTCATATAAAAGGAAAAAGTGCTAAAGAAATACTGTTGGAAAAATAAATAAAACCAACATTAAAAGTGAACATGTCCCATTTGGTCAGTTATGCCAAACATAAAACAACAAAAAGTGCCATTTGGAAGTTAACAACACTTTTAATTTTACTACTGACTTTTCCATTATAGACCATACAAAGGTGTGGTTAGACCATAGGTTTGGGGATTGATTTTATGTCTGTGCTCATCTAAATCAGTAGGCTTTAAAAATATGTATCGAGACCTGTATCTCTCTGTATATATGAAGGGAGGAAGATAGAGTTGGAAAGCTAAGGTTGTGTGAGCTGGCCAGCGCTAAATTGGATCTGATACCCTCTCCAAGGGACTGTTCAGGTAAAAGGAGCCAGAGCCAAAATCTGCTGACTGTGACCATGAGGCTGCTGCTCTCCAGCTGTTGGTGCTGCAGAGGTGGGATGTGTGCACACGTGGATAAGCCATGTCCTGCATGCCATAGCTCAGGCTGTCCCACGCAGGGGAGACACTGCTCGAGAGCACCCACGGAGGAACAGTGTGGCCCTGCTCAGGTTGCAGCTTGAATTTCACTCTTGTCCCTCAAATATCCCCGATTTTAATGTGAGATGACAGGTGCCATGGCTGGCCAGCCTGGCAGAGCCAGCTCTTGAGGAGTGACAGGATGAGGGAAAGGGGCTGCCCATGTTTGCACAGCTGGGCCCACTCTGTCAGGGTGCCAGAACTGTCCATTTGCCCACTGCAGGAGGGCAGCCAGGGTGGCTGTGGGGTCTGCCCATCAAGTCCGGGCTGCTCAGATCTGGACACTGCTTTGGGCCATCCAGCCCTTGTCAGCTTTTCCCTGCTGTGAGAGGCAGGGCCACAGCCAGATGAGGACTCTCACTGCCAGGGGCTCCTGTCTCTCTCACACACACACACACCTCAGGAGGGATTGAAAACAAAAATAGGGAGGGAGAAAAGATTTTTCTGGCAAAAAGTACAAATGACATGTAAACTGCTGTGCTGCTGCTTCATTAAATACACTGGCCTGCCAGAACTGCATTGCAGATATCCTCCCAGTGTATTTTGAACAACAAAATTCCCTTTGGTCAACTCCACTGTGCTTCGCCTGCTCTTCTCAGCCCGCCTGCCGAGATCCTGGTAACATCTTTGTTGGGAGAGGAGAGGCTGGGAGCAGCAGCAGGGACAGCTGGGGCTGCACCTGATGCTCCAACACCTGTGCTGGAACTGCTGCCTGCCCGTCCCCTTGCCCTGTGCCATCTCACACTGGGCGGGAGGCTCAGACCAACACGGGACATGGGCAGCAAGACCTGCCAAAGCTCATCTTCCCCTGTGGGGTACGTGGGGATGCCCATACAATGCTCTGCAGTGGATGTGCCAGCTCTGCGGAGAGAGAGAGGCCAGGCTGGGCTGTGGCTCCAGCGTGTGGATTCACAGAGCCAGGGCTGCAGGGTCTCTTTCAGCAGCACCCAGCTACGGCACCGAAAAAACCCCTGAGATTTGATTTTGTTTTGCTTTAAATTTGTAAGCCTGGGACTGTGTTAGAAAACATGAGAGGGGAAAGAAAGAATGAAAAATGAGAAGGCAAGTATGTAAATAATCACAATTAATCTGAAAGTCTAATGGCCTGCCTGCCTTCCTGCTGTAATTTACCATATGCTCTGGTAATTGTGCGAGGTTCCCTGGCTCACGTGTTGTTAGTTTATGTAAGTGTGCACAGACCTTTGGCAAATTTGTATTTTTATTATGTAGAAGCTAACATTTAGCTTTCTTGTTGTGGGTATGTTGTAGCATATGTTAGTGTTTATGTTGTAAGGAAAATGAATCTCTTGACTAGAAAATATCTTCTTCTAATATTCTAGTGATTTGTTATTTTGACCTTTTTTCTAATGATGTTTTGTCAATAGCAAAGCTGAGTGGGATGGGCCAGGTAAAGGCTAGGCATTTGTGTGTGACACACATGGTATATCATTTCTTCTGGGTCCTTGAGGGGATAATCACAACCAAGTATGATTCAGAAGGTCAACCTGCATTGAAGGGAAATGATTTCTCTGAAGTGGGTGTGAAATGGGAAGCGATTCTTTTCCTTTTCCTTTTCCTTTTCCTTTTCCTTTTCCTTTTCCTTTTCCTTTTCCTTTTCCTTTTNTTTTATTCTTCCTCGCCACTCCCATTTCAGTTGAAAAAACACATGTATGTATTTTTCCTTAGTTTTCTATGTATATGTATTCCCCTTAGCAAATTTTTTTTTCACGACAATTTTATTTTTAACTTTGTCATGGCAGAATCTTTGTGGTTTTCAGTGGGAAATATGTTTACATCATTGATAAGTGTTTTCTCCAGGGCCCATAAATAGAAGCCCACAATATGTTATTAATGGACTAAGGCCAATAGATGACATGCTGTGATTTTCCACAATTAATAAGAAAAAAACCTCCTTAATTCTAGCAAGTTTTACACAATTTGGAGTCTTTTTTTTTTTTTTTTCCAAATGCCTGCGTGAGAAACGTCAAAGCTTTTTTTTGAGCTACATGGTACCTGGATTTGACATCAAGCCTGAGCCAGGCCTAATGGCTGGGACTGCAGTGGCTTCCTCTTGTGTCCTGAGGCTGAAGGCTGTCCTCTGTAGTCCCACAACTGGAGTGAGTAGGCACAGTTCAGAGTAGCTCTCTGAGACTGCTCCCATGTCTGGAAAAGCCATCTGCATGCTAAAGGGGAGAGCAGGAGAGATCTGCCTTTTTTCCTTGGTTCTCACTGTCTTAATTTTACATCATTCCCATGTGCTCTGACCCTTGGTTTGTTCTTGGAAATATCTGTCTTCTGTGTTCACAGAGGAGTCTGATTTCATTATCTGCAGTCCCGTGACTTTGTATGCTGTGTTCAGGTCAGATTCAGTAATTATTGTCTCTAAGTTAATAGCTGGGAGTTTTTATGACCTCATGTGGTGTCTCAGGCAATTTGAGTTTGTAATGAACAGGGACAGAGGGTGCTTTTGCCTGTGTGACTATTAACTTCTGTACTTGAAGCACCATGAATGTTGTTGCTTGTGAGTACCAGGTAAACCAGACCAGTAAAAAGCAGGGAAACCTTTTAAGTTCAGAAATGAAGTCTCATTGGACTCCATGTTACACACTGTATGGGAAATTTGCCCTTTATTTCATGCAACCTTGTTTTGACTGCAACACACATCTAAAACTGCTCTCTGTGTTGAAAATAATGGGACATATTATGATGAAAGTCCAAAATAATTGCTACTAAGAGGATTACAAAATAAACTATTGTTGAAATATGCTTTTAACCTTGATGTGACAGTATTTACAAAACTGGTATTTCCCAAATATCTGCAAGCCATGTGTTCCAGGACTGCCGGACATAATATGAAAATACACTGACACTTCATCATTTATAGCACTATGTTTCTGTGCAACTTACAGCCCAATATCTACCAAGTACAGAACATGACCTGGGCAACAGGGAACCAAAACCTCATTTAGTTATATGGAAGCCTAAATTGAACAGTGCTTGAAAAATCAACAAGATCTTAAAATGAGTCTTGTAACCAGCTCAGTAGCAAGTGAAAGATTTTGGATATGAGAAGGGCATTTTTGATCAGGTTTAGGCTGCACTGAAGCTAGGACAACTGGATTATGTACAGGACCCACTCCAGGGAAGCCCATGAGAAAAGATATATCCATAATGGATGATGTTATCAGGCACCTGGTGTTATTCTTGGGGATGGATGGTCCTGTGCAGGACTAGGAGTTGGACTCAATGATCCTTGTGGGTCGCTTCCAACTCTGTGTATTCTGTGATTCTGTGATGATCTGATAACTGTCCCCTTTTCCTTTTTTAGCTGTTTTGTCTCTTTGCATGTGGCAGAACATCAGGACATGTTTTCATTCCTTTCCAGGCAGTTTCATCGTAGCCACCCCTTCAGTGTTCTCTAACATGATACCAGCAAGTAGAAATCTTGCTTCCAAATGATTTGCCAAAAAAGGTAAGAAGCAAGCAAATTTAATGTTCACTGGCATAAAGCCATACATATGCATTCTTATTAGGCAAGGTTTGCAGGGTTTTGGTTTTGTTTTCCTGTAAGTGAGAAGTTTTTTGACCTACTGAAAATAAGATGTCACATACTGTCGTAACTGCCGTATAACAGAAGTGTTGAGATGAGCTCTCTGTGTTTGATGGGCAAAACTACATAGGGGAAAATATCTGCACAACTACAACAACTTTCTGTGTGGTGCATGGTTAGCTTTCATTCACACTGTGAAAGCACAAGAAAGTAAAAAAGAGGCCTTAATATTTTGCTGTGAGGGTTTTCCTACAGTATTGCTTTTTTTTTGCTTGTATGCTTTCTGGCATGCAGCACAAAGACAGAGGGATGTTTACCTAGGAAAAGCTAGATTATTTTGGGAGTAAAATACTAAGGAAAAGGATTGGATATTCACTGTAGAAACTGCACTGTTCAGTTTCCAGTGTCTGCTAAGCACTTACCAGGTACTGCAAGGCAACAGCTATTAATAACAGACTGTTACAGCCTGCTTAGTCTGTTCCTCTTGGATATGTATGAGCACACTCTGGATATATACCCCAAATGGGAACCAAGTGCCTTCAAGCTGACTTAATCAGGGCAGAACTGAAGGATTGACTCCAACCCTGGGTTTCTAGGAATGTTTTTTGTGACATGAAGTCTTTGCAGAACTGCTTTTGACCTGAGATCCTACAAATACGAAGTTGTTCTTTTCCTAACATCTGCAGGCCAGTGTTCTCCATGATCAGCTCTGTTAGCTTTCCTGCAGGAAAAATGGTGCCCTGCAGTACAAACCAATGCCTTCTGATCTCTCTCTCCTGCCTGAGATTTATCTCATCTCCTGCTTTCCCTTGCCCTGCTCTGTTCTTCAAAGCCCTTGAAGAAAAATGTTTCTTTATAATTTTGTTCCTCCTAGTCAGGGTCAATGCTGGTGCTGATAGTCCTGACTGAGCAATCTATTCTGAGACAGAGATGCAGACACTACTCAAAAAAACCAAAACAAAAAAAAAAACCAAACCACCAAAAAAACAGGGCAAGGAGTTATAGAAAATATCCACAACAGTACAAAGAGTCCGTGATCTCAAAGGGAATTCACAAGCTGCACCTTGATTCTGTGATCTGTAGCAGAGATACTGACCCTGTGCCTGCACCACAGTAGCTACACTTTTTTAGAGAGCTGTGTTTGCTGACAGATTATTCTATGCTTTCAAAGCACATATTGAAGAGGTTTTGGTTTGTTCTGAATTACCAAACTGTTACACATGTCTCTTCTTCTGTGGAAATACAGTACATACTGGTAAGTCTGACCTACTAGGTGCTATTTAATGCTGTTAAAGCATTCCCGTATAAGATTTATTCTGGGCAACATCAAGCTTTCTATGGAACGCAATGCATTTGAATTGGAACAGAATGTTCCTCCTTAGTCTATGAGTAAAACCATTGCACTGGCCTGATGTGGTTGGAAACAGCTTCTCTTTAACATCTTTAAACCAGAAAGATTTGAAGTTGACAAAGTGTTTGTGGCATCTCTTGTTTCTTGCTAGTTTTCTCAGTAACTAGGCTCTAGGGAAAAGTCTTCAAATCTTAAACAAGCTGAAGGAAATCACTCCCTTTTACCTGCGCTCCTCACTGGAAGTGCTTCCCTGCTTGCTCTGCACTTGGCAGTGGAGGAGCCATACACGGGGGATCAAACACTATTCTGCTTGCAGGAAGGGCACTCACTGGGGGAAAGGGCCCACTGGCTGCCCCCGATGGAGGAGTGATATTTGTCTCCTTGATGAAGCCTCATTGGCTTGAATGAAAGCAAATGTACATTTCCAGAAAAGTCTGTAAGGATCCCTGGTCTGAAAAAAAAATAATGAATGAGTCTTCCAGGGGAAAAACTGAGGGATCTACATAGTTGATGCTTGACCCTTTGCACAGCAGTGTCAGATGCTAACCACTCTTCACTTTGCAAGAATAAGTGTAACTGCTATGATTTGGCACAATGTGGGTAAATGTTCCTATTTTTCCTTTTATGACCTATCGAAACTTTTATACCAGATTTGCTACCATGAACTCTGAATCAATATTTGGTTATGGGCCAGTTAAGCACAGCATATATAGCCACTTGGAAACTTTTATTACAAAACACTTGCTCAACTTCTTACTGCATGTGTGCTATTAGACAAATGAATCACAGTAATAGTTTGCATCATGTTTGCATCTGGCAACTGAGGATCTTGAGGCATTTATGAAACAAATAGATTGACTCTATTTTGCCAGGCATCTGAGTTTTTTCCAATTTGTATAAGATCTCAGTAAATAATTCCTTTTATATATTTGAACTTTTTCTCTTTGAGAGGAGTCCAGTCCAGCACTTCATCCATTTCCTGGGTGATTCTTCTAAAGAATTATTGCTGAGCAATTCTTGATCTTTTGCCGGGGTTTTACCTCACGAGCGGGAATGAACTTCACACATCAATGTGATGCATATTCAAATCCAACTTTATTTGAAACTTCTACTGATATATATACCTTTTTTACTACCATACACACGTTTCTATATGCAAAGCAATTGGCTGGAGCCACAGTCCATCTGCCCTTACTCAGATCATAATTGGTTAACAGTTAACTCACTGTGTCTTGTTACTGCTAATTGCCTATCTAATTATTTTTACTTTCTCATCCTGAGCTTATCACGGTTCCCTTGGCCTTCTTGGCTTTTCCCAGCCAGTCGCTGCATAACTTGGATAAACACCAGGTGTTGTTATCTACACTCTAGCTACATTCTGAAACACTGTGTGCACAAAGCAATCCCTACAATCTTTTACTGATCGTGTTGATCAGACGTATGAGTAACTCAATGTGATTATAGGTCAGATTTAAAAAAGCATTGCACAGTAATACCCTGCATTTTAATCTTTCACTTAGAGTTCACTGTAAATTAATAATCATTATAAACTATTATCCTTATCTTAAAATTAGACACATGTGGATTTGAAGGATTGACTATTTGGTGGATAAGGAATTGGATGGATGGATGGATGGATGGATGGATGGATGGATGGATGGATGGATGGATGCAGCCAGAGTTGTGGTTACTGGCTCTATGTCCAGGTGGAAGCTAGTGACTAATGTTGTCCCTCAGGGCTCTGTCTTTGGACTGGTGCTCTTCAATATGTTCATCAATGACACAGACAGTGAGATCGAGTGCACTAGCAGCAAGTTTGCTGATGACACGAAGCTGAGTTGTGCTGGTGACACAACAGAAAGAAAGGATAACATCCAGAAGGCATTGCCCACAAAAACCTCATGAAGTTTAGCAAGTCCTGGTGCAAGGTGCTGCACCTGGGTCAGGGCAATCACTCACATGAGTATAGATGGAGGTACTGGGAGAAGAACTCATTGAGAACTGCCCTGCAGAGGAAGACTACGGAGTTCTTGTGGATTGAAAAGCCAACAGTGTGCACTTCTAGCCCAGATGTCCAACAATATCCTGTGCTGTAGCAAAAGAAGATTGGTGAGCAAGTTGAGGGTGGTGATTCTGCCCCTCGTCTCTGCCCTTCCAAGACCCCATCTGGAGCACTGAGTCAAGAAAGACATGGACCAGGTCCAGAGGAGGGCCACAAAGGTGATCAGAAGGTTGGAGCACCTCTGCTACAAATACAGGCTGAGAGAGCTGGGGTTGTTCATCATGAAGAAGAGAAGGCTATGGGGAGACCTCATTGTGACCTGTAAAAAAGAGGGAGAGCAACTTTTTGCACAGACAGATAGTGATACAACAAGTGGGAACAGTTTTAAACTAAAAGAGGAGAGGTTTAGATTGGCTGTTAGGAGGAAACTCTTTACTTGGAGGGTGGTGGGGCTCTGAAACGAGCTGCCCAGAGAAAGTGTGGTGCCCCATTCCTGGAAGTGTTCAAGGCCAGATTGGATGGGATCCTGAGAAAACTGATCTAGTAGGTGGCAACCCTATCCATGGTGGAGAAGTTGAAACTGGGGTGATCTTTAAGGCCCCTTCCAGCCTCCGCCAGTCTATGATTCTGTTAATACTTGCTTAAAATTTACTCTAAAACTTAGGATATATAATGAAAAGGGAATGCAGAAAATGTGCATATCTTTGAAATTTTGGAAGTATTTCCATAACAATAGCTATAAAACCTGTGCTGAGAAACCTGAGGCCCAAGCATGACACTCCTTTGCTTTTCCTTATGTGACTTAACTTCATACAGCACCTTGAGACAGAGTAAAGTTGGAACCATTTTCAAACTCTTACCACTAGACAATAGTGCCTCATATGTAAGAGCTTGAAGGAGAACAGAGGCATGCATAAAATGTGTGAGGAAAGGTTTCCCAAGTTTTCTATGCATATCCAGGGCTAGTGATGCATTAGGGGTTCTGCAGGCATCCTCCAGGCAACACGCTTGCTCCACCACTGAGCTGATCCTCCAGCTCCCACTAATGAAGAAATTCTTTCATGTTACTTCTCCCCTTTATCGTCTATGGAGAAGCACAGCCAAAGCACATCATTAAAACTCTGGAGCACTTGAACATTTCTGTAAAGGAAACGATGCTGGTTAGTAACAATACCTCATGTAAATGGTCATATATATGTATGTGTGCCCTTGATGTGTATCAGGAACCTCAGAAAGCCATTCATAGTAAAGCTTCTCATTTTTCCTGGAGGCAGACAACATACTGGCAGTTCAGCTTTTAGGAATTGCTTGAAGTTGGAAAGAGTCAATGGACCAAGGTGCACTGTGTTGCAGGTGGGTAAGCTCCTTTGAAAGAAGCCCTCACTCTCTTCAGTGATTTTTGTTCTTGCAGCTGTGAATTTGTTCCACTGTCCCTGGCTCACGAGACTCTCCCTAGTCTCCCTCTCTCTTTCTTTACCATTTATGTCTTAATTCACTGTGCTCATGATTTATATTAGCAATACCATGTGCAAGACATGAAAATCTATACATATATCATGTCTCTGTCTGAATGTTGGGAAATGACATTTCAAAATTATTTTTTCCATATACATTTGTCATACTTTTTTTCTTTTTTTCAAAAGGAGACATTGTCTTCTGTGGATTGAAGCAGACTGAAGATGGTCCAACTGCTCTATTATCCTATTTCATGTACTTCATGTGGTTCATGGGGTAGAGAAAGGGACAGGAAGCACCGCTCAGCTGTGGTTCTCCATTCCTTTGGCCAGTATTGTGGAGGTAAATATTTTATGATTCTTGCAGAAACTGAGGTAGGTACATTTAGAATGTTATCCGTCAGTGGCAATTTGAGGTTTAAACATGAAAGTAAATTGTTCTTTAGGGAAGAATAAGGATCCATGACGACTTGTGCCTGCAACTGACTGATCTTTCTCAGCCTTGTGACAGTCCCACAGGGACAACTAGTTGTAATTAGCTCATTTATTATTGATTCACTCTTTGGACAATTAATCAGAATTAATGAGAGTTTAGTGGTGGTTTAGAACTCTGAAAATATGTACATAAGAGCTAGGGATTCCTGAGTGTGCTAGAGGAAGTATGATGTGAATTGTCTCAGGAACCACGTGCAATTTTGTCTTTTTTAAACATTTGGAAACAGTTAACACTTTTAAAAGTAGTTTTTTGCTTCCTCTCTTTCATGATTGCTTCTCTGTACAGCGTAACTCTGGGAGAGGCTGAGCATAAATAATAAAACACTGAGAGTAACTGTTCTTAAAAAGTTTTCAGTCCAGTCTTAGATCTTTCTTCCCTGGTAACTCCTTCTGCAAGCAAAGTACTGCCTCCCAGAAGCTGTAAGGCACTGAAGCCTGAAATTAGCTGTGTGATCTTATTACTGAAGCCCTTGTGCTTTTTTCCACACATCCACGTATTGGTAGTTACTCTTGTTCTTTGTAATTTAATTTTAGACATAAGATAATCTTGTTGGAGTAAATGCTTGTGTCTCTTTGTGTGGTTTGGTTTTTTTCTTAATAAAACATGAACTGTAGTGTCTAGATGCTAGGCAAGAAAGTTGTTGCAGTGTAAAGACCAGGTTTAAATTTATTGTAAGGTCCTTTAACAGTTTTAATGTCTGTTAAAAATGGTGAAAATTTTTGACTGGAAAAATGAGTCTTTGATACAGCTGGGATCTAGTTAGAAATAATTTTTCACAAATTTTTTTTTTTTTTTCTTATGTGGAGCCTCTGGACACAATGCATATCTATATTTTGTTTCCTTTGATATTTGTGTGTTTTGGAAATGATTTTTTTTTCATGTATAAATAGGGTTTTGAGTTAGGAAAATAAATCTATCTTCATTTTAAAGTGTCTCCTGCAAAACTTTGTAATGTGCATTTTTCATGAAAGAAATCACTTTGTCTTCTCTCCATTCCCAACTATTTTTGACTAAGTTACACTCAGATTGGAAATATCATGAAAAAAAAATTAATTTTGCAGGCAGGGTGATAGATAATTTGGAAAGGAAAAAGCCAGATAACTGATTAGTGGTCTAAAAATAAGATTGCTAAATGCTGAATATCTCTGGGATGTGTGTTAATTCTGTTTATATTAGATCTAAGCTAAGTACTAATTTTATTAGCAGCAGTAAGTCTAGAATTCAAATATATAGTAATGTGGAGCAAGTCAATGACTGTTATTGGAACAAGAGTAATTAGCTGAGTAATTAATTGAACCATGCTCAAGGTTTTTTTTTTTCAGTCAAGGTATTTAAACGGAATATGTTGTTCTTCATCTCATCATAATGAATTGTTAACAAAATATGTATGTTACATTCTGCCACTGACATATGGATTCTACCTCTTGTCATTAATACAGTGGTTAATTTTCACAATTAATTAAATAGTTTTGGCATACTATTCCCTCCAAGTCAATGAGCAGAAGCAAATATAATTTGAAGATTCAGTGCATTTGCCTCTGTGTTTGAATTTTCCTCTGAAGGAGGTGGGGATGCCTGGGTGAAGAGGAATCCCGGAGTTCTGTTGAACTTCCCCCATTTTTTGAATTAAAGTGCCCTGGCATTGAATTAAGAGTGAGGCATTGGTGCATTTTAAAATTATTGCCAATGACATGGTACTTACGATTAATTTAGCCATAGGTCATATTGTCTAAAATGTTTAAGAGTAACTTCTTAAATTAGAGTCCCAACTATGCATTTAATTTAGATTTAATATGATAGTTATTTGTTCTACTAATAAAACTCCCATTGCATATTAAAAGCATATTAATTGAGAATTAACACAGATGTAGCAAATTTAGAAATCTTTGATGAAAGTATTGCAAAGCATCATTTGGCATTTATGATTACTGTAAATATACTAACAGCATTAATGTGACCATCTACTTATAAATCTAGCATATTTTGTCCGATTTAGAACAATATGCTTCTGGGGCTATGGCCAGCCACCTCAATTGAGCTTTTTTATACAGTGTTTCAAATATGGCCTTTTCAGTACTGTTTGTAGGTGCTGTCACTGCAGATATGCAGTTGCTCTCCTGCTCTGTGGACAATATAGGTAACTGTGCACTGACTGTGGAGATTATGTACATCAAGTGATGTCTCCTTGAAAAATGAAGATATTTCAAAACAGACATTTCAGTCTCTTCTGGAGCCTGTAATCCTCCAGTGAGGAGATGTTTGTATATTTGCACATGCATAGTGATTGTGTCAGTTAGCTGAAGTGGTCATATGCAGAAAGTTGTTACAACTTCATTGCGGCATGGAATACGCTGTATTGGTCAGCTTGGGGAGTCCCACTGCCCTGCTTCGGCAGCATCCTCTGTGCTCTGCAAGGAACGTAGTTAAACTTTGAGGTAGCTGTCAGTGATGTATAGTTCATAATTTTCTATTAAGTATATTTTGGGGAAAGACTCAGTCTGTGCTAACTGACAAGGTAAGGCCAACTGGAACTGTTGGTGGCATCCCATTCTGGACTGTGGTAAACCAGCGTACTGTGTTCCTGTTATCATCTCTTTGGACAATGATCCAACTTGCTCAGGAGAGGCTGACAAGTTTGACTTTGCAGGCCACTTGCTGAGGGATGCCTTAGCTTAAAGTCTGCTGAAAGGAAAGAAAGAAAGGAAGGACAGGCTACATCTCTTCCAGAAGATCTTTTCAGGGAAGATCAGGGAATGGAAGGGATGGGGCCAATGATTTCTTTCTCTGTGTGTATGTGCAATTGTTTTAGTTGACTGGCTTTTTCAGAGGATGGCAGTGAGTATAAAGGAGGACCTACCTTGCCATCATCATAGTCTTCTGCTTTTCTTTTAATATTTTAGGGAAATAAGACAAGAGGAGACTTGCTCAGTGGATCCAGCGGAACTTGTCCTCTACTTTCTACCTCACGCAAAGAAAAGCCCTCTCTCTCTCTCTCTGGTGGTCAGTTAATGCCTCAGTAAGACCCTGTCCTATTATTCTCCTACTACTCCTGCTCACCAAACTGTGAGCCAATTTCAGGGTCACCAAATTTGTTCTGATGACAGGAGAATTCCCTAGTGTGCTGCAAGGAACTGGGCAGGCAGCACACATGGTCTTGCCTTGAGGGCTGTAATGCAGCCTTGTAGCAGGATCTAGTAAGGATGTATTATTATAAATCCTTATCATGTTTATTTCACTTTTCATTCACATTCCTTCCAATCTTTTGATATTTAGCCTTGGGGCAGATTCAGCTATATATCCAAAGATGCAACTTTACATTGAATTAATGTGTATCTCTTTGCCAGTTAAGAAGTTAACAAAAAAGGAGTAGGTGTCACTATTTTGCTTATGGTGGGAATTTGACAACGCACTGAACCAAGCACAACACACTTCCAGAATCTTAACTAGTTTGATTGCACCATCGACACTGTTATTTCGACAGCCCTGGTCTCTGGCATCTGGCATAATTGGAAGCAGCAGCCAGCAGGTATCAGATGTCAGTATGAATTGTCTCCTGCTGCGTGAGCACTGACTATGAAATTGATTTGCTGTCTTTTTTACGCAGTTTTATAATGAAAGTAAGGTAAAGACCCAAACAGACAAATTCCGCATTTGTGTACATACAGTTAAAATAGGCATATGTCTGAAAACTAGAGAGGGGAAAATATATCAATAGGAAAGCAGTATGGCACCAACAGGCCCTGTTTCTCACAGGTGGTCGTGGTGGCAGTCTCTGTTATGTTTCTGAAGTTGAGCTAAATCAATAGCTGGAAACCAATTTCTTTGGGTACTTGTATGGATCAAAAGCATAAAAAACAAGAAAGAAGAACCCTTCAGTGAGTGAATTTATATCTCTGTTTTACTCACTGGTGATAATAAGGCAAGTGAAGAAGATTGTGGAAACCAAGTCTCCAATCTGGAGTAAATTCTCCCCTAAATTGTCATCAGTATGTTCAAGGCCCTTAAGATGAAAAAATTGGCCTGAGCAAAGTCACTGGTGAATTTCTGCTGATTTACTATTGCCAGTATGTTGCCTTAGGGCACAACAGAAATAAATGACTGTCAGTGCATTCAAGATGCTGTCATATAGAACGATTTCAGATATATAAAGGTAATGTCTGTGTGACTGGGATCTTGACCACCAATTTGAGATGGATTGAGGTGGGTATAAGGGAGGATTAGACCAGGTATAAAAATGGTGCTATCATCCCGAGCCTCAAGAAAAGCCTTTGAGCACTCCTTAGGGATTGCTGACATCTAGGTGATGATACTAGGAGCACAAGATGCTGGGCTTTGCTGGTAAGAACTTGTTCATTTTCTGAAGCAGGGTTACAACCAGGTACAAAACGAACATGTTTATGGGTTTCTTCCTCAGCCTGAGACAATACTTGGCTTTGATACCAGAAGGCTTAATCAGCTCCTACTGTAATCAAGTTATTTAAGATTTTTCAAAGAGAAAATTGCAACAAGTTCCCATCCTAAGAGGTCAAAAACCTTCTTAGAGAAATCAACTTGAGCATTGATTACTGAATCTGGCTGCCCTCTAGACAAGCACAATGGAGAAAAACATTCCCAACATCTGGTTCAGTGAGGCTCAAGGCCAGTGTTTAATTGTATTTTTGCTCTGACACCCAGTTGCATAACAATAAGGAGGAGCATATGATACAATAATCTATATATAGGATAGGTGGGGCCAAACCTTTGACTTGAGGCCAGCTAGTCTGGTATTACAATCTTGGTGCTGACATGAAGGCAGCCAGTAACCTTAGGCAGGTCATTTGAAGTTCTTCCTAAATTTCAGAGCCTCTGTTGATGAAGGGACCAGTCTGTAACTGTCTTGGGATTGACAGTTGTGGTAACAAGATCCAGCAGGCCCTTTCATACACAGCCAGGCCATAGATGCCCAGAAAGACTTTCCCTGCATTTGGTATGTGTGTGTGGCTAGCCGTCGCGAACGACGATGCTTTTTTATGCCTGCGCGAATGGATTTATTACGTGGAGCTCAGCGTGCGCAGAACTGGCCCCACCCCCTTTAGCCCTGGGACGCTCCCTAGCCTTGGCCGGGGCAAGCCTGGACGAAGCTGGCAGAGCGAGACCCGCAGGACTCGAACCGGCATCCTTCCGAGAAGGAGCACGGATCCAGGGGCGGCGGCTTTACCCACTCGGCCACAGCCGCCGGTGCATTTGGGATAAGCACAAGATAATTTACAGGGAGCTGGCTGCTCTGCTCAGGGGATAGTTTCCTCATAGAAGCAGGAATATACTGCAGGTTTCTTCCCTGCAGAAGTAAACCAGCCTGGTTTGAATCTGACCTCAAGAAGAGATGGAGGCCAGCCATTTGAGCATCTGGTCCTCTTCTTCCCCTCCTCCCCTGCCAAAGGCACAAGTTCTCTGGCTTGTCATTATGCCTGTACTGCCTCCTTTCCCTAGCCATCTCCTGCTCTAGGTAACACCTCACTTTCTCTGTTTCTAAGGCTAGGAAATAGAAGCTGATTGCAACAGAAAGAACATAATCATGTGCTTACCCTATCTGACAGACTGAGGTCTTTTTCCATAAAACCAGAATTTCTGCCATATTTTAAACCTATGCTTTGATCACAAAGATGAGTTGTAATTCCACCTCAAAAGAGGGTGTTGTTATAGGGATGCTCTCTGCAGCTCACTCCCCTGAGGGATGTGGTAGAAAGAAATCCTCCCACCTCTGCACAGAAGCACTGTGTAGGCTTGCTCAAGCACAAGATGCTGCTAACTCAGCCAGCCCAATTTGCCCTCGTTTTCTTGGGAAGCTTTCTTAAGTTGTGCAGTCCTCCAAAAGAAAGGAGGAGGAAGAGGACTCTATCCTTCTTATCGCAACAGAGAAAAATTGTCTGTTATACTGGATAAGCTGTTGCCTACTGCTCTGTCTGTCATTGAAATCAGGAGAGGAACGGAGATGTGACCCAACACCATTTCCTCTCCCTTGTTAAGGAAGAAAAGTCCTATCATTTATTTAAAGGGTGCTGTTCCCAGCATCAACAACATTTTTCATCGTGATGTATTCGTTGGTAAATGAAAGAGAATTCCTGCAAGAATGAAATACAGATCCGGATAAATTAAACAACAGTCTTACAGCAGTACATTTGATAATGCATTTAACAGATTCTTCCAAGCTGTGTCCTTCCAGTCTGTTCCTTCCCTTCATTGTTGTACAAGTGGGCGATAGTGCTGGGCATCATGGTTTCTGAGAGCTCGCTCCCACTGCTCTGCACAACACATTGTTGTCATTTTTACAGTGACTTTTCCTGCTTTCCAACTTTCTCAGACTCTTATGAGGATTCAATAACCTGTGTTTCTCAATGGAGGCTGAATAGATAAAATACAGTAGGGTAGGAGAAGTCTCTTCCAGATGTGGTATTCCCTCGCCTTTCTCAGGTGACTCTTCAACTTTAGCTGTTCTTCTCCCCCAGTTTATTGATCATAAAAGGAATAGGCCAGTTCAGCCCTTTGCTCCTGGATTCTCTTAAAGAGAAATTTCAGGGAAATTAGTGTAAGCAGCATAGTTAAATTTCTGCTTGCTAAAAGCATACTCTTCACCTATTGTTTTATTAGCAGCAAAACTTTTGGAACTGCATGACTTTTCCTGAATATTTTATTGTTCCCTTTATAGTAAATGTTGCAGCATGCACATATGATGTCAAATTCCTCTTGTGAGCATTTGATTTTTAGAGACATGAACATGACAGAGATGGACATGAGAACCGGCTGTTGACTCAGTCTCTCAGTGCCCTTTTGTTTATGTCTGTGACCTGGTCATGGAGTACAGAGAGTTTCCTGCTGAACTGCATGCAGCTGCCTGGTTGAAAAGTGTGTGCGAGCTTTATTTGTCCTGCCTGCAGCCCTGGGTCTTCTTAGAACTGGCTCCCAGATTCTTCTTGACCTGGAGGTGGGTGATATCACTGCACAGCCTTCCCAAGGATCCTGTCCTCTCTGGAATCCACTGTCAGGGATCTGCAGAGCATTACAGCCTGCATTTTGGTGTACTGCTCCAAACAGACTGTCTGAGTAAGGCTCTGGGCTCCCTGAGGCTCCAGAGCAGAATCACCTATTTTTGTCAAGGAGAGCAAATGTAAGTGGGGAATATAAACTGAGGCTTGACTTGTTGATGTCCATTTTCTAAATTTATTTTAACAGATTTATTCACTCCATCCCCCCTCTTGGAATCCCTTATGCTGTCATGAAAACTCCTCAAGCCTGCTTTCCCATTTTTCCCGTGATATGAAAGACCTAAAGACCTGTATTGATCCAGATGCTTCTTGAGTTGGCTGTACTGCATTGCACCCCACCTTCAGCATGGTAGACATGCAGCTTGTGGTCAGAAGGGGTCAGAAATGTTTGGATTATGCAATAATCTGCAGGTCTGGGACACTGGCAGGCTGGTGGAGAGTTTTGACTACAAGTGAAATGCATCTTGCTCTGCAATTGCCTGGCAAAACCTCAGGTGCCCTAATGGCAAAGCAGTATATTGCTTAGATGGCACAGATGTTTGGTTGCATATCCTGAAGTTACATCTGCTCCACTGGGTGTCTGACTGCACTCCCTGGGCCCAGGACTCATCCTGTTAAGTGAGCAGAGTCACGTTCCTTAGTACAGTGTACCTGGTCCCAGAAGATGAGGTTACAAATACAGACAGAAGAAAACCTAAAACCACCACAAAGTCCAATCTACACAGTTCTCAACAGCCTTAAATGTAAAGCTAGAGTTTTCCAGTACATCCCATTGTTTTGCATACCTGGTTGTTTTGGTTTTTTTTTTCTTAAGTGGAAATCTGGTTTTGCATCTCACATTCTCCTGAAGTGATCCATGCCTCCTTTTATCATCTCCGGACATGTGGAACACCACTCTTCCAACTCTCACATATTTGGTTTTCTTACATCCCCATTTCAACACTAGCTAGTGATCACATGAGAATGTAGTATTAGGAAACCATTTGGTATATTTTTAGCAGTGCTCAGGCTGAAATAGCAATGAGAAAGGAGGAATGCCAGCCACACATGACCAACCAGCTGTCTGTGGCCCACATATTGGAAATCACTGATTCAAGTAGCTGGCAATAGGTTATGGAAAGTTTCCCTTTTAGATTGCTACTTCAAATTGACCCCAAACTAAACAAGGTAGGAAGGTCATCTTGGATGGAAGCAAATTTATGATGTGTATTCATTCAGTTTCTTTGCCCTTTAATGTAAGAGAAATATTTTAATTGGGAGTCTCTTTTGTGACTCAGCTACAGGAGCAGCTGAAACATGACCATGGCTGGGATGGAGAGGCTGTGTGACTTCTATGTGCTTTTTCCCCACTCTTTGGCACCTGGTAACACTGTGGTAAGTGCTGAGGTCCCGTCCTCTGTTGTGTGGAGAGAGTGGGACCCATCTAGCAGGTCTAGCTCCATAAATTTTAATGTGACAACCACATAACAAAAAAACCCCACACTAAAAATGCAAATCTGAATCTTCTTCCTTCTCGAACCTCTGTCATGCATATCTGTTGGTTATGACTTCTAGCTCATCTCCTTTCCTGTCTTCTTAATCCACGAGTATTTTAGGAGCCAATGACTCCCTGTCAGCTGGCACCTATTGCTATATATGCATGGAAGGCAGCTGCCTGCTAGAGTTCTGCATGCTTCTGGGGTTATTTAACTGCACATATGAGTAGATCTTGCATTCCTTGTATGTCACCCATCTGTGAAATTCCCTGCACCAATTTCAACCAGGCTTTCTTTATCACATTCCCTCCTTGCCAGCCTAGCAACCTGCTCTGGTCTTTTTCCTGTCTCACTGGGGTGGGGGAGTCTGTGTCTTTAATGTATGTTGCCTGGCTTCTTATGATTTCAGCTTCATTTCTCCTGCTGATCCTCAGATCATCTCTGAGCACAGCAGCAAGTGACATCAGGACCCCTCCGGGACCCAGCACATGCACAGGATAGAGTAAAGAATGACTCCTATGTGCTAGCCACTCCCAAATCCTGAGGCTGATAATCAGCCAGGTGTGCCTATGAGAACAAGACCCCATTCCCTAGATGATATGGGGAAGCAGCCAGAGAATCCCAGTGAGCACCCTTCTAGGGCTTCTCCATCCCAGTGTGAGATTTGATCTTCCTTGTAGATTTGAAGCCTTTGCCAAGCTTGCTTATCCTTCTTGTCTGCCGAGGAGGTGACAGGCACCACACACCAGCCATGATGGATGTTGTGGGACTGAGTGCCTATATGTTTTAACTGGAGGCACTTTGATTCCCAAAAAATGTCCCCAGAAACAATCTTTCAGCCTCCAGGGAGACTATTTACTTTTGGGTTTTTTAGGAATGCATTTTGTAAATCACTCAGGTGATGGCAAGTTCATGTATTTGTATGGCAAATTTATGTTGTGCTATTAGTTTCAAGGAAATCCAGTGTGTAGATTTTGGACTCCTGACCTTTAAGCAGAATTAATTTTTTGAAGGGGTGTGAAGTAACCTGTTCATCTCCATGAGCTGTACTCTCTGCTGAATGAAAATGCCCTCTGTAGAGACACAGGAGATGTGAGGGGTGGGAACAGCCATTCATCTCAGTTAATGGTGCCTCCCTTCTGAACCCTTGGGATGCTGTGCTAAGCACTGACCCAGTGATTATTCAGTCTTACACTTTGTGTTCTGCAGAAGCTGCAGGAAGGCAGGAAGGGCTGCCCTACTGCTGGCTCCTGTGAGGAATGACAGAGTTGCCATTCTCACTAGATGGACTCTGGGCAAGGGTTGCCCAGATCCCACTGAGAATGAAGAAGAGGTAGGGAGAAGAGGGAGGCACTCGGTTACTTACCTTGAACCTTGTTAGAGCTGAAAACAAGGCTGTGCCTCTCCAAGTCTTGTCCCTTTTCTCCTCTGCAATCCCACTACCCTTTTCCCAGTCCTCCCCTGCCTCTCTGCACAGCTCCAAACTTCTCCCCCATCCCCGACACACGTACTATTTATTTAGCTTCAGTGCCATCTGAACTTTCTGCTCTGCTGGTTTGATTTCTCTCAAACTACAAACTCCTTTGACAGAGGCAGACCATGACAACACGCCTTGCTCCTCTTTCCTTTTTTTTCTGTGCTTTCTGCCAGCGGTCAGGTTTGAACTGACATTGGCTGGTTGTAGGTCAGGTTCAAAGGCATCGAGCACTGTCTGAACATCCCCTTGAGCTATCAGCTCATGTGAAAACGAGTAGTCTAGGAAACCTCTGTGACTGCACAGAATAATCCACTTTATGAGTTAGCTCCTAGGGTTGGCAGACTTATTGTTTAATATGGGGGTTCCCATATTTTAGCCTGAAATCCTACATCCTGTGGTAAAGGACAGACTTAATAACTGTCCTTTTTTTTTTTTTTTTTTTTATTTTAAATAAATCATGTAGATTTTTAGCCTGAAATATGGAACCCAGTCCCACCTTACCCTTTTCTTCACAGCTTCCTTGATTGTCTGAGAGCTGCTACCCTGCTACCTTGCCCTGCAAATAGAGGGGGTTAAAATGTTGCAACAAGAAAAAGTGGGTACATGAATGATAAATGGGGAGCTGCACAGAGAAGTGCTGTGGCAGTGTGGTGGGAACATCCTGTATTTTAAAAATGCTTATTTTAAGGATACCAATTCCCATTTTATTTCTCAAAAATTAATGGATGCCACAGAGCAGCTTGTGGGTGTGTTAAGTGATTAAGACCCTAATGTGGAGGGAGAAACAAGAACCAAAGCCACAGTTTGTACCTACTGAAACTGCCTGCCACCCCCTGATCCCCAGCACCCCCAATTTGTTGTACACTCTTCTTATTAGCCTTTCACATAAATGTCCCCAAATCTGGGGTACACAGCCTGCACTAATGCCCACAAAATTCTGCATCTTTATGACCATGTGGATTTTAAAACCTTTGTAGAACTGAATATTTAAACAAAGATGAGTTTCTCTGCTTTAATTGTGGGGGAGAGATTGTTCTGCTTGAGTCAGGGCACACATCTTTAGCCTGTTTAATTCAGCTTCAGCTTGAATGAGATTCTGCTAATTGGCAGCAGCTAAGGATCTGGCTTTTTTTTAAAGGAACTTGTGGGGTAAAGGGAAATGATGGACAGTGGCTTAGAATTCATAATACCCCACTCCTGTGTGTTTTCAGTATGCAGCACTCATAAGCCATCACTTGATGAATATGGCCTGAAGTGATGCAGGCAAGTTATTGTAATTTTTTGCTGTGCTCTGTTTGGATTTATTTTCTAGTCAGTCAGGTGGGACACCCTGTAGGTTACAACTTAGCAGATGCATTTTGAATCTGTAGACTAGTACTTAAGGTGAAATAGAAATTCTTTATATTTCAGGGCAGTAATGGCCTAAATTGCCAAAAATAACCATGATAACAAACTGCTTGTTTTTTGAGTCAGGCACATAGTGCAAACAGCCATAGTCCAGGTGCACCCTGTTTTTTAATGAAAATAACAGGGATGGGAAACTGCCTAAGCAGGGTTTTTTCCCTTGGCTTGTCTGATATTCTTTTTAAAACTGTCTGCTACTATGAAAAAATATAATTACAGAACTATTTAAAATGTGTGGGTCTTCTGAGAAGAGTGTATGGGTTGAACGTAAACGTGGAGCTGTACACAGCACTTAGGCAAAACAAAAAGCATGTGGATGCTGAAATTTTGGTTTGCTGTGAAGTCTTTGGGTGACTGTCTTGATTTTATTAGAGCTATTATATAGAATTTGACTCTCCTGACAGTCCCTCCCTTGCTTGTGAATCTCTCTCAGACATCCTCTCCTCTTGTATCCACCTTTATCTTGTCACTTGCTTTGCTAGGACTTTTCAGGGTGCTCTGTTCAGATCAGCAGCCTGTGTGGGTTTGGAGAAGTCTGTCAGCCTTCTGAAGAAAAGTTCACATCAGAGGCTTTCATTGCATTTCTCTCTTCAAAGTCCTCAACTTACAAGAAAGTCCTCTCTGCCTCTGTGCCTTTCCTTTCTTCCCAGGACCTTCTGCATTCCTGTCTCATATTGCACACAGGCTGTGAGACTTCCTTCTTTGAACCACCAAAGTGTCTACATAGGGGTCTGCTTAGAAAGGCTTATGAAGGCGCTAATAACGTACAGGCACAAATATTCAGACCTGTGTCTCTGCTGACAAATGTGTGGTCTAAAATTGTGGCAGCAGTGACGGAGATGTTAATGCAGACATGTGATGTCAGTTGCGTTTATCACTGTGGGGTAAGTGCCATGTGTCAAACCACCACTTGATCCCAGTAGAAGCAGGACAGACCTACCTGCATTCCCTAAGCAGCTAAAGACTTGCTCAGTGCTCACTTTGGGATGTGGGGATTTTGTCTTCACTGGTTTCTGCCAGCTTGAAACAGAAATTTTTTCTTGCCTTCAGACCATACCAAACAATAGATCTGATTCCCCATGAACATGAGCTTGTGTCAGGCAAACACATACCACAGGCTCTCATGACAAAAATGGTGTCTTGTGTTGACTGAGACTAAGGGAGGGAGGAACCCCAGGAATGAGCCCTCTTGTCAGCTGTCCTTGTCAATCGTGATCGGTCAGCTGCTGCTTATGATGAAACAGGTCTCTGGGAGGTTTCATTCTGCATGGCTGGCCAGCTGGTATGTGTTTCTGTCTGGACTCTGCAGCCCTGGCCCTCATTTGAGGAGGGAGGTCTTTGTTCTGTATCAGGCTTCAAATAGTTTGGCATCTGTTGGTTTGTGTTGTCTGCTTGACCATTTGTTGCATTAGCAAGCTTCCTTCTAATCACAGCTCCTAAACAGTTTGCTCTCCTGAATGATTTCTGCTCTAAAAAGTAAAAGTAGATGTGAGCTGGCTTTGAACACCTGAACCTGCTCTCATCAGAGAGTTGAGAAAATCTGCAAATAGGGGATTGAAAATTCTGATTAACTGTTTGGTCACACTGCAGTTTCTTTCCACCAGGGAATGTCATTGCTGAAAAGTACAAGTTGCGTAATCCATCCTTCCATTGCTTTGCAGATGGCAGAGCTGATGGACAGAAAAGACTAGCAGTGATTAGATCTGCAGCAGTGATTCACAACCCAGGATTATAGTTTCTGCAATTTGCTCGAGTTTGTACAACCCAAATATCAGATAACATTATGATTTACATTTTCCATGGAAAGCTGTCTCAAGAACATATTGATTTGTGCTGTTTCAGATTACTCAGGGATTGGAGAAAGCCAAAAGGGGAATTTTACTTTTTTCCTGCTGACATTTGAAAAAACAGGATTATGCAACTTCACACCTAGCCCTGTGTAACCTTTGGCAACCAGCCTTGAAAAATTGCTTAAGAATTACAATTTTTTTAAACTTTCTTTCAACAGTTAAGAACTCTCTTCAAATCTCTTGAAGGCAAGAAGCAGTCTTGTTCCTGCCACCTTTGCCATAAGCACCATGCAAAATGAGGTTGGGAAAAAGATGGTAGATAACTGAAATTCAGCTTTTGTGTTCAGCATAGCCCTCTCTGCTTTAGATGGATCCAGAGGCCACTGGAAGTTTGCACATTCACATCCCTAGACTCCTGATCAACCCTGACTAGAAAAGTTACCTGGAGAAATGAAGGTACTGCTCAAGAAAGGGCTTCTGAGAGTGGCGTGTGATTAGCCATCCCTTGCCTTCCCTACTAGTACTACTCGCTCTAGCACTTGGTCTGTGCCACATTGATGGGAAAGTCGTCCTGCCACTACACAGCATGCCACTCCTGCCCCCTCAGTGGTACCCAGTGTGGTTAATGCTACAGAAACCAGATATTCAGTGTTTTGATCTTTTTTAATGATTTTTGGTCAGTATTCATTTGTCTTTACTCTCAATTAAACACTTTTAAGAAGAACAAATTAAACTGAGCCATGAAAAAATCTAAGGTTAAGGCACCTGCTCAAATGTATCCAATTTTCAGGGAAAATGAGCCTGTGTTCCCCAAGAAATACGGTTTTGAAGGCGTAAAGTCTCTGGGCAACACCAGTGCTCAGTACCTTCCAAAAATAAGGTCACTCTTAGTTGTATGCCTAGTTTAGTCATCGGATTTTGGCCTCAGATTTAATGTGTGTGGAAATGAGTGAGGAGGGGGAGGCTGAGATTTATTTCTTTTTAACTTCTCAGCTGCTCTGCTTAGAAGCCACAAACTGCTCTTTGTAAGCATGCAGCTGTGGCTAGTCCATCACACAGTATTTTATTTTAGGATGAGACAAGCACCAAGTCAACGTAGCTCCTATTGTTACTTGTCTGTCATCCTATGTTAGCAGAATTCAGTGCACGCAGTGTTCACCAAGGAGATGTGGCATTAGAGATGCATATGTAGATGAAGGCTCTCCAGATGTGTTGCCCTGAAAAGTTCAGAGCCCGGAGCACGCAGCAGTTACTTTTTCTCCCCCTGGAATCTGTATAATTCGATGAGGCACCACAGACTTGATAGTCTCAAAAGAAGTAATAGCCTTTGCCACAGCGGGTCACTCTCTGATGCAATGGGAGGAGACATCTTTGCGGTGCTGCGCCAGGAGTTATGCAATCTAAAATGTCAACTTGAAACATGTCCAAGCACTACTCAAGAAATAGCTGCAGTGTAGAACACTCAGGTGCTAGAGATACTCAGAGGGTATGGCGGCTCAGCAAAATGGCTTTTGACATGCCTGAGAAAACAATGACCCTTGCAGAAATTGAGCTATTGAGAGATTCAATTTGCAGGGAAGGAGATGGAAATTACCTAATTGTTTCAATGTACTAGAAGAGGAATCTATTTCTTGGTAGAGAGAACACTCTTCTTCATGTAATGGTGTTGTTAAGTCCCAAACCCCTCTTCAAGGAGGGCTGTCATGGGTTTATCTGGGATCAGTGAACTATTATTGTGGAATACATATGCCATCCTTCACAAAGGATGGTGATGTGTGTTGTAAACTTAATCTCATGTCCTGTCTTGCTTCCCAGGTTCATCTCCTCATCATACTCCATTGTCAGGACAAAGCACAGGGCCCCTGTGTGAAGACTGGCTTTGGGGTAAGATGTAGACTGTAACGAGCCCAGATTTGATTCTTTCATAATATCAATCTCAAGTTTGTGTCATAGGCATTTTCCTTGCCTCAAAGGGTAATGAAACTGCTCCACAGGTTAAAATGTTTGTGTGATACTTGCTTTTGTATACCAGATATTACAGCAACATCTCTCTCTAGAGTAACATGCTGCAGGACAGGCAGAGGGAGGGTCTCCCAGTGTTCATCCAAAGCTCTGGCACAGGATCTATTTTTATAATTAAACATGCCAGAGAAGAGTTAGGTTGCATCCTTGGTGGACAGGTGCTCACCAACACAAAAGACTTGGGAAGAATGTGAGGGGAAAAGAGAGGTAAGATTTACTAGTCCATAAATGTGATGTGCCTCTTCTCCCACAATGAGTTATAAAGGAATGAAGTACTTGTGGGTCAGAATGCAGGAAATGGGCTGAGTGACAAGAGGCTTTGGTGATTGCGTGGAACGACATAAAAAGACATGAAATAACATCTAATTCAATTGTCCCTTATCTTTATCCAAAGTGAAGCTGAGAGATTCTAAACTCTGGTAGATGCTTTTTTTTGACTTTGCAAATCAGGGAGTGATTTGTAGTCATGCCAGTTGATTGGCAACTCACAGTAACTGATTTTGAATGGTCAGTCTGTAAATCCATTATCGAAAATTTGTTTTCAGAAACAATCCCCAAGGCAATTAGGAACATAGGTATAAATTGATAGTAAGAATAACCTATTCACAAATAATTTCTTTAAATAAAATAACAGAGTTGATTTAAAGAGAAAACAACTATCTTATGGCCAACTATTTGCTCATATCTGTTTCTGAGATGTCTCATCACCTTCTGTAGATTTCTGAGCCCTTATGCATGAGTCACTAGCAATATGATGAAACAAGGGATTTGAATTAAATTTTTTTTTTAAACACATTTAATCACTTCTGTGCTTCTGTTTGTTCTCTCTATGGCAAATCAGGATAGAAAAAAATATGTATAGACTACATACCTAATGATACCCTGTGAAGATGTTTGTTCCCACCAAACATTCATATTATTCATGCTGTTATTTTTGAAGCTGTTACCATACAAGGGATTTTTAGAAAGTTTTTTTCATCAACAACATGTACAATGTTTTAGGGATGTGTTTTGGAGAGTTTTCTTTCTACAACAAGGTTCCTCACCAGAGGGTCTTTTTAAAAATTATAATGTGTGACTTTTATTCTTTGCCAAGGTATTTTTTTTTCCCACTGAAGACTGACAGTAACTCAGTCTGCAGTTGTCTGTTCATACAGCTTCTAACTGCATTTCTTTCATAATGATGTGCCATGCGTTGATCCAAAAATACAACAATACAGTAAATTAGAGAAAGATGATGATTGATTTAAGAGACCTACTATTTTTACCACACTGTGCTACTGGCATACCAGGACTGAAGTTTTAACCAGGCATTCCACTGCTATCAGTACCTTTTAGATAAGCTTTAAATAACCACTGGAAAAACACTCTGGGCAGCTTTATGAAGATCATAACAGCAATTAAATAATGATTCTCTGGGGAGGAAACCCTTAGCAAACCACAGATGAAAATTTCTCCATGTGATCTCCTCAGTCGGGTGTGCCGAAGCAGAGAAACCCACCTCACGGGCAGGATTAATAGGGCCCTTGTTGGGCTGCAGTTGGCACTGCACTGCAGCAGGTGGGCACAATTTGGGCCATGTGTCTCCATCAGAACCCTGTGCTCCGGCTTGTCTCTCACCCCATCCTCCCAGCAGCTGGAGAGGACTGCCCCACTCCTCCCCCCAGCACTCGGCAGCTGTGTGAAGGCTGCAAGGAACCCCGCTTCCCCCGCACAGGAGTGGCTGTTTATAACAAAGGCAGAGAGTGGACTGCAGAAAGTGTGAGGATGGGCACTGGCATTTACTTCCCCTCCCCCCTTTTTTTTTCTTTCTCTATGCTCTCTGGATGTTTGCCCCTACTCAACAAATAAATATGTGGTGGTTCCTCCCTGGTATCAGAGAACAGACTGGCCACAGGAGCCTGTGCTAGCACTGGCTGGCACACTGGCTGTGAAGGAGGTAACATCTCCTTACCCTGTGCACACAATCCCAGTGGAAGAGTGTTGCTGTGAACAACAGGTGCTGCATGTTTCCTGAAGTGCCTGCCAGACTGACAGTGGTGAGGCACAGTAAGTCTTTTCTCTGACTGGGACAAACAATCAGAGAGCTTTATCTACGATGAATTACTTAGCACTGTCCCTCCAGGGATGGGTGAACCCTGTCATTTGCTCTTTACTATCTTTAGGACAGCAGAAGTGGCTCATCCCCTAGGTTTCTTTGTCTCTGGGTCCTATGCTGTCCACTGCAGTCACAAACTGACTCCCAAGTCCAAACCACATTACTCTGGGGAGGTTTCCAAACATGTGTCCTGTGAGCAAAACTTGATGGCCTGTTTGTTTGGCAGGCCCTTGGCAGTAGCCAGTTCCCCCTGGCGCTGATGTCCTGCTGTTCTCCAGCATTTTAGTGAGAGATGTTTCCTATCCCAGCCAGCAGCCCACTGCCAGGGATGAAGACCACTTTCTCACAGCTGCCAGTCGGTAGCTAATGTATGATTGGAATTTGCAAAGAGAACAAGTAACAGCACTGGGAATGGACTCTGGAAGTTTTCTTCTCTGAACATCACAGAAAAAGATAAAAATGACAAGCTGCAATCTTGTTTCAGGCCTCATGTGAATACTGCCATGCAGAGCTGTGGAAAGAGGGTCTATGAACCAGAAGACTTAGGTAGAGAAGAAGAGAACATCATAAGCAGAGTGGGAATACCCCAAAAGCTTGAATAGCTGTTCCTGGTAAGTACCGTTACCTGAGTCATTGCCTCATTTATATTCCTCCCATACCTAGATGAGTGCTCACTGACTTCATGGTGGTCTCACAAATTTCCCAAGAGTTGTCACTTTGCTAGCTTCCTCCAGGAATTCCTCCAAGCAGTTAACATGGATTTGTGGCTATCTGAGGACTGCTGTTTTTGTGGGAAAAAGCTTGGCATTATGCATGTAGACAGGGAGCCAGCAGTGGAGCCAAAGTGAGGAATAATGGTGCCTTTAGACCTTTTCCAGATGCCTGCCATTAGAGTTTTAAGTTCTGAAAGAAGCTTACTGCTTTCAGGCAGGACTGTTTTACCACAAGAAAACTGGGAAAAGGAGGAAGAAAGAAGAGGGAGGGGAGAGGAAAAAAAGGAGTCTTGTATTGTATAAAAACAATTGAGACAGTGGAAAATGGAATTGGTTACTAATGATCTGTGGCTAAGAAAGCATTAAACACATTCAGACTCCAGGCTCTGTGATGGCAATACTCAGTGGGTGAGAGGAAGGCAACATGAGTGTCAGCGAAGTGGGGAAGAGCTATAGTCCTGCTGCAGCGCTGCTTTCACCGCTCAGCTGGAGCCTGACTGCCTCATGCCCACTGGGTACCAGCGATGCAGTCCCACATTAGGGATTAGCAACTGCTTCCCTGGCTACTCCTTTTAGAAAAGTAAACAAGTTTTTGTCTAATACCTGTCCATTCCCCTTGGAGTCCTGCCGAGAGTTCATTTGAAAACGGGTTGTAAGGAGCCTTGCTACAGCAGGGAAGAGTAGGTGTTACTGCTGCAGTACCTGCTGGATAAAGTGCTATGGCTTGTGTTACACAGGAAGTCAGGCCACGTGACTGTTGTAGCACTTCTTGCTAGCCTTAAAATCTACATCATAGTCTGCTTCAGCCGGGGCTTACAGTGTAGGGGCTGTAAAACAGTTTGGCATTTTTGTGAAATGCTGGTGTTTGACTCTTCCTGATGCCTATTTCCTGTGACTTTAATTTATGCTACTCAGGAGAGTTCATCTTATGCACTGCGTTCATAGAAACTGATTTATTTAAATCTAGTTTTAAATATTTTTAATTGCAATGCTTTTGTAGCCACAGCCTTTGTGCACAGAGAACATCTGTGACATGGTTTTTTGCACTTCGTGTCCGTGGGACACGTCCCTCATCCTCTCAATAAACCCCTTTCCCTGTAGAGCCCTTCTGAGCAGTGGGTCCTGAGAGTTTCCGGGCCCTATCCTGCTGTCCTGCACCGCTTACCCCTGCATCCAATACCAAGACAGTGGGAAGAGCAGCCTTTCTGGGATCATTATGTTCCTTGCCTGCAAATGTGTCAGGCAGCAGTGAGAAAGGTGAAGGCAGAAGTATCTCCTTTCCCAGCTCTGCAGGTGGGCAGGGCTGCCATGGAGTTGCACGGAGCTAAGTGCAAAATCTAGATCATGTTGCCATTCAGCCACTGCATCTTCAGGTAAGGGAAAAACTCATGAACAGGTTTCAGTAACACTTTACAGTTCATACAGTGAGGTGTTGCCAGATAGACAGGTTTTGTGTCAAAACTTCAATCTGGTCCCAAAAACTGAAGACCTCTGGAGAAACTGATTTCCTGTCCAGAGCTCAGCCCTGCAAGGCGGTGAGACTGGCTGTATATCATGAGTCAGACTTGAAAGAATACAGCGGCCAGGTAAACTGGCTCCATTTGGAGCCTCTTATTTTATTATTTTGCTAAAATATGTTCCAGTTTGATTACTTCAGTCACAGGGTGCTTTGTTTATTTGCTCTGCTGCTAAACTGTGATTTCTGAAATCACTCCCTGTTTGCCTTTTAAAATTCTCGGCTTCCCTAATAACCTTCATTTTCTGTCTCAATTTTCTTTTTCAGTGTTAACACCTGCTATTTTATTTTTCTTTGTAAACTGGAAACTCTTATGACAAAACTCTCTTTAGTAGAGTGGTTACGGTGAACTGACATATTCTAATAAAATCCTGTGCTCATATGGAGCTCAGCTACTGAGGAAATTTGAAAGAGGTGTAAAAGAGTTTTCTATTGAAACAATGAAAAATCATTTGTCTTCAGTAGTACTGTATAGGAAATTCAACAGAAAAAAATATTATTATCTCAGTCAGACTACAGTTTTTTATCTTGTTTATACACCTGAATTATCACAGCAGAAAAGGAGGAATCCGTTACATACAATTTTAAATGTAATTAATGAAAAAAATATTTAATTTTTTAATGTATTAAATAATACCACTATATGAACCAGTAGTCAGTGACCTGTTTTTCACTCATCAGGAAAGCTCTCTTGCTGGGAAATCTCTTCTTTATGGTGTCTCAGATAAATGAGGCCTACCTGTGCTAGTTCTCACCATCACATCAGAATAAAAATTAGTTTTTCTTTAACAAATCTGTTTTGATTTGCAGATAAAACCAGCCTCAGCTTACCTACCTCACTAGATTTCTGTCTGTAATTGTCACCTAATCTTGGCCTCATTTGCTTCTGTGTAAATACAGTGAAAACTGCCTGATGGGTCCCATGCATCACTCAGTCTACAGTGAGGATGCATCAGTCAGAAATGACTCCCAAGACTGACTCCTGCATCAGGGCAAACCTTGGCATGCCATCAGTGACATGACTCTGGATCTGGGTCAGTGGATGTTAGAGGAATTTTCCCTCTTCTTTTGAGAGTTCTCTGAGTCTTCAACAAAAGCGCGGTCCCATGGGGCAATTGTTAATGTTAACTTCTCTTGTTAGCTCTGAGTCAGGAAAAGTAAATTATTTCCATTAGGTAGGGATTGTATCTGGAGTGGATTCCCTCTTCCAGTTGTTTTGGACCAGTATAGGAAGAGACTTCCCACATCATCTTCCAGAAAGATGGTACAAGAAACTGGAGTGCAGAGGATAATGCAAAACCAAGACCTTATGAAAATAGCCTTTGTACAGGATGAAAGCAGAGGCTTTCTCTAAGCAGGTACCCAGAAAGAGCTACCTTAAGCAATATACAAACACCCTTACTACATGTTCTTACTTCATGTTCACAGGTCCATCACTGATGTGCGTGTATTGCTTGTGATGTAAGAATTTGCACAGATTTATAGCTCATCTTAGCCTTTTCTACCCTTGCTATTCCTGTTCTAAACTGAGACTGATAGTATTAGATGACTTTGAATTTGTGCAGAGGGAACAGGAAGCTATGAAGTGTTCTAGTGCTTTGCTCCCTATTACTAACTGGCTCCTAAATGTGTAATCAACCTACTCTTGAGGTAGGCTGAGTGTATATGATTAATTATTTGTACCAGTAGCTTCAAAAAGTCCAGTTCAAGGACCCTGGACCTGAAGAGGTAGATACAGACCAATATGAAGTCCTTGCTCTACAAAACAAACGCTTTAGATGTTGAACAAGATGTGCTAAGTGGTACAGATGCCTCTTCTGAAAGGGCTGTATCTTTTTTGTTTACTTTAAGTCTAGCTCTTATAAGCTTCATTTGACACTCTCTGTGTGGTGAAGGGACAGTGAGCAGTCATTTCCTATCTACTCATGCCACATCATCATGAAATTTCAGAACTCTATAAACCATGCCATAGTTTATCATAGTTGATTTTTCTTTAAGCTTTTTCCACTTCAAATATGTCCTTTTGTTGAAATGAGGGGACCTTAACAGAAAAATACTCAAGCTGCAGATGGGCAGAGTCATAATTATGTTTTTGTTTTGCTTTTTGTTCCTTTTCAGCATTTGAGTGGGTTTTTTTACTGTTGCTGAGCACTGAGCTGATGCTTCCATGGACCTGCCTGTCATAACCTCAAGCTCCCACTCCCAAATGAGATGGACTCAGCTCAGAGCCCATCCTTTTATTTCACTGTGAAGGGTATTTGTTCTGTTGCAAGCACAGACCTTCTCTTTCATGTCTTTTGGCCCTTAATCTGTCCCTGCCAGGTCCTTCCCATTTATGCTATGGCTGCTCAGTTTCTTTAAAAATGTTTCGTGGGAGACTTTATTCGAAGAATTTTGAAAATTCAGTTCTATTTTCTTGACTAGCTCACCTGACCCATATATTAGTTACCTCCAAAAAACTCTAATGGATTTTACAAAGCATAATGTCCCACTACAGAACTGACACTGGCTGCTCTTCAGCAGTTGCATTCAGACATAAATTTGTTCTTCACTGTAGCTTTTACAAATTTGTGCAGTAGAGTTATTAGCTGCCAGGCCTGTAGCGCTCTAGATCCTCCCTGACATCATATTTGCTAGCCTTTAGTGTTCATAGTGTCTAAAAAGTTAACATGAGAGATCACATACCCCTATCAGTGATTCACCTATTACCTCCTTGGGCTTTCTCAAAACTCTTGGCTAAACACCATCCAGTCCAGGCAACTCATTAACACCGTGCTAATGTTACAATCGCCTCTCCACAGTCAGTTCTGTTTCAGATGGATCCTCTGAAGCATTGCCTTCTAAAAAGGCTTCTAGTGAGTAAATATCATCAGTTTCTTCTACAGTGATTCTAGAATCATAGAATGAATTGGATTGGAATGAACCTTAAAGATCATCTAGTACCAACCCCCCACATCCTAGGCAGGAATATGTTTCACTAGACCAGGCTGCTCAGAGCTCTGTCCAACCTGACCTTGAACACCTCCAGGGATGGGGCATCCACAACTTTCCTGGCCAACCTGTTCCAGTGCCTTACCACCCTCAGAGCAAAGAACTTTTTTATAATATCTCCTCTAAGCCTACTCTCAGTTTGAAGCCATTCCCCCTTGTCCTGTCACTATATGCTCATGCAAATAGTCTCTCTCCATCTTTCTTGTAGGCTCCCTTCAAGTACTGGAAGCCCACAGGGATGCAAGTATTCATTCTGCAACAGCCTTGCTCTCCCTGAGTATTCAACTTGTCTATGGGCTCCCCAGACTTCCTGGCAGACTTTTTGCTCTGATGTGCTGAAAGAAAAATTTAGTATTACTTTTGATTGCTCCAGCCAACTGTTCATCCAACTTTTTTTTTTTTTTTTGCCTGCCTAATTATATTTTTGCATTTAATCCGCCGGAGTTTATGATCCTTTTTATTTTCTTCATTTGGATACAGCTTCTGCTTTTTGAATGATGTCTTCTCAATTCTAATAAACTCTTTTACTTCCCAAATCTTTAGCTCACTGCTCCATCACACCTGCTTCTTTTTATTGTTTCTCAAGTTTTTCCTGAGAGACGGTGTGCACTGAAGCTCTGCTTTGAGTAGGATGTTTTTGGTAGTCCGTGTGCTATTTGTAAGGATTGAATTCTCTCAGGTACCTCTTTTAGATTATTTTTGAACAAGTTTCCTCTTTTTCGTATACTTCCGTATTTTAAACTTTAGGCCAATTGTGGTGGATTTTTGATCTTTTCCACTCCAGAAAGGATATTTCATTGAAGTATATTGGAGTTGCTGCTCTTCAATGGTGCTTTTCCTGTGAAATTTAGAACCAGAACCTACATAGTGTTCTGTATTATGACATGAAGTATTTTGAAAACTTGAGATGAAAAGAACTGAGGGTAATAAAGAGACACCTTAGGTACTTGTACAGATCAGGAGAGAGGGTAGTGTGGAGATAAAGTGACTGAGGCTAATATCACTGGAGGAACAGAGCTGAGGTCAGTTAGATATGATAGAGTGACTGCAGGCACTATCACAAATAAGCAGACGAGAGGAAATTATGGACCAGGAAGGTAAGTTTGGTAACAATACTTAGAGTGGATTTGAAGAGTGATTAAGCAGTATTTTGGTTGTATGGTGTGACAAGAGGAGATAATATGACCTTTCTCCATACTAATTTGTTCATGCAAACTCAGTTTCCTATATTCAAACCAGGCCAACATCTTGAAGGCATTTGGACAACTGGGCCCCCTGTCTGAACCAGTTCATCCAGTAAAACTGATTCAAACCTCATAAAATGTTAACCTGAATAACGGTTGATAGAAATTAAGGATTAGAAGTTGTGAGTAGGGCTGATGGTCTTGAAAATATACCAGAGTCCTGTGACACTATGAGATCACTTGTGCCATACTGCCTAGAAGATCCTCTGGAAAATTAGCAGAAAAACCTTAGGTCAAAAATTATAGCAGGAGGCTAATCCTTCAGTTAATTTAATCATTGCTGATGAACTTTCTTTATGCAAAGGGAGCAGGTAATTTTGCATTACTGTTTTGCACATGTGGGTTTATTCAGTGAGGAAATGTAATCATTAGTCCAGGCAGTGCTTTCCTCCTTGCCTTCCAGCCCCTAGCTTAGAAATAAATGTGTGCAGAATGGATGTGTGTGGTAGTAGCTATATTCTTTCCCCCTGATTTATTTGGTCCCATACATGCTGAATACATCAGGCATTTGTTTAACTGTATCTTTCCAGGTAACTGTGGACTGGAGGAATATTGAACTTGGTATAATACGAATCTCTCAATAAATAAAAAGTCTCCCACTAAATCTCTCTTTATAAAGGCTGAGAAGAGGGATCTGTAGCATTCCACCTGCGTATGAATCGATTTCAATCAGCCTTTAGAAGGTTTCAGGCTGTGTTAGCTGTAGGATAGCACAGCACAGCAGTGAAACTGCCCTCACGTCCCTTATTGACAGGTTTGTTATGAAACATGGAATATTTAGATTGAGGAGATTCATCCCAGTACTGCAGACACCCAGCCCTGTTATCTTCACCTCAAGTCTGCTGTAATGCTATCTGCAAGCACACCAGCTTCCCCATCACATACAACAGGATCCCAGTGTCTCTAGATCAGTCTTTTCTGGAAAATAATTAGCTCTTTAAGGGAGGGAGGCTGTGGGAAATATTTTCTGGTTACTTTCTTTTTAGAGCAATTTCTGTATTTAGAAAAATGGGCCAACTTTCCCATTTCAAAATCTTCTGATTCAGATATGTGCAAGGTGAGAGGTTAGAGGCCTCATGGTTAATGAGTGAGGCAGCCTCTGATTTTTACACTAATTGAACCATTTACATTTTTCAGCAGAACTAAAATACAAAACTAACACATTCCATGGAGATTTATAACCCCACAATGGATTCTCCTATCCTCTCTTCCTTAATTATCCCAAATTATCTGAACGCTCATGAAGAAGAAAGAAATTAATATTAATATTCCATTTAGAATATACTCTAAAATGCAGGAGAAAATGGAGGCAATAATAATGATAAAGAGGGTAGCTGAGATGATTTGGGCTATATAATCTTTCTTCTCTTCAATTCAGCTTTCTTATACTACACTAAGCCAGGAAAACTCGGCCTTGCATTCATTTAGCAAAGCAATTTTTGTGCTGCATTGACTTCCAATATATAAGTAAAAGCTTAGTAAAATATTTTTCTCTCTGTTAAATATAATATTTTGGCTTTGTTCCTTGATCAGTAAAAAACTAGGGATAGAAGAAATTGGATAACTCTTTTTGAATAGTGTTTGTACATGGGGGGCAAATATGACTTGTCACTAGAGAGCAGAGAGGAAAAATAGCAAGAAGAAAAAAACAGCTATAATCTGGACATGAAATGAAGCAGAAATTATAGTTTATGTTGAGAGAAAGGAGCAAATTACAGTTACTGGAATATGAAACAGTGGGGTCAAACTAATCAAAAGCTGCAGATGTCAAATTTGTATCTGTGGGCTGTAGGTCAGAGGAGAGGGTCTACTTACATGAAACAGAGAGATGCTGCAGAGAAGGGTGGAAGCTGAAAAGGAAGAATGTCTCTTCATTTTGATGGTGAGGCCCTGGTACATGTCTGGCTAGCCACTTACAGACTACTGTTGTTGAGTTACAGATTGGTAATTGGCCTTTACTGCTCAGAGATGGCCCCCAGCTGCTGCCCCAAGTTCCTTGCTCCCAGCTCTAGGCCATTGACTTCGGGCTTCCAGTGCCCTGGAAATTTGTAGTTATAAGTCAGGAGTGAAGGATTGGCTTAGTTTTGGTTTAGAAGTGCCTTAAAATGGAAAATAGCCTTGACAAATGATCCCTGATGGGGGGATACCATTCACACTGAACGCAAAAGTATGCCCAAGTTCAGCTTTAAAATTGAAAGCAGATTATAAATCTGAGTTCCATAACCACTTCTTAATCTTGCTCTGTGTAAATTTGTTCATCATTTTCACTCACTGAGAGAAGCCAGAGACTTTCAAAGGACCCACCACTTGTGACGGTGTTGGCTTACACCTGCCTTGGTGTTATGCTGTGGGCTATATTTAGAACTATGCTATCCCATGAAGTAAGGTTTGATTTCTTGGACAGTATTTTGTGTCAAAACTGTAACTTTTTAAAGGAAGGAGTGATATAGATTAACTCTGCTCTCCTATGCTTATAAACCCTTTTTTCTTACTTTCTTAGTACAATGTTGGCAGATTGCTCTAAGGGTAGAAGACATGAACTACAGTGAAGCCCATCTGCAAAGCTGTTGCAGACGGCATCACATATTGGGCTTGAGGATGGATTATGGGTGAAAAAATTGTCATATTAAAAAAGCCCCACCAACAACAGAGAGTGATACTAAAAATAGTGAACAGACTTGAGATCAGCTATGAACTAAACAATCCATTTTACTGTAGCTTTTTTGCTTGAAAATAGCCTTTACTGTTTTTATAACACTTTGCCTGCTCTGTTTTGTTTGCTTAGCTTTCAGAGGCTCAAGATATGTTTGTAAGAAGTATTGAGACACGGAGCTAAGTCTAGAAATACATAGAAACACCTCGTAGTCAACATCCAATACAACTGGGGGTCCAGGGTCCAGGGAGCAAGCATACTTACCATCGTGGGTAGCCTTACCTCTGCTATCTCAAGGGAATGCATGCAAAGTAGATGGAGGATGAGGTGGACTTGCTGGCGTTGCAGTGCTGCTGTGGAGCCATCCCCTGGGTTGTGTGTGTCAGACAGACCACAGCACATGAGCAGCATCGCACCTGGGGAAGTGTTGCGCTGTGCATTGCTGCATGGGGTTACTGTGAGTCAGTACAATCTTAATCTAGCTAGAGAGTGCTGTGGGTTGGATATTTTGGGTACATTTTCAGTCTAGAGCTTCTGTGAAAGGAGCTTATGTTTCTTGGCCTTCTGCAACAGGCCAGAATATTTGGGAAAGGACACAGGGTCCTAATCCAATGTTTTGTTGTTCTGTTCAATACAGTGACATTCAGTCTCAGGAAAAGCAATTTTGTGATCCTGCCTCCTTGGTTTTATTTAAAAGTCAGAATGAAAACCAAACTAAAACCCATGGCTAAGGATGTTAGTAGTAGCTACAAGTTTTTGGTGTGAATGTGTGTTTTGAATCATTACTAGCAAATATATGACCTTTAAGCGTAATGGAATGGGGAAACTAGATTTTATTTCATTTAGTCTGATGTAACAATTTCAACGTTATGCATTGCAAGAACATTTGCAACCCACCATTGAGAAACAGTAATGTGATGGAAAAAGAACTGAACTGGGATTTTATTTTAGGCATGGCTGTAGACTTTCTGCATCAATTTGTCCAAAAAAATTAACCAGCCCACTTAGCCAGGGCTTTCTTATCTGTGAAATGAGAATGATAATCCCATAATACCCATCTGTGACAAATACATGAATATTACTCATATTTACTAAACAGTTTCAGATTAAAATTTTCTCTTGTTCAGTTAGTTCAAATAACAGCTGTCAAGACAACCTGATTAAAGACATGAAAGCTGTTACATTGCACACCTAATAAAAATTGGCTGAGACGAGCTAGATTGCTGAATGTTCCTGGATGAGAAAACAAAATAATTTAAATTATTGAACGACTGATTTCTGTAAGTATCACATGACCAAAACCATCTCTTACCTACTTCATGATGGCTGAAAATTTCTGCAGCAGTCATGAAAGATTCTGCATCTTAGTTACATTCCTCATTAGTTTTGTGCATTAAGTAAGAGATATGAGGTTAAAATGAGACAATTTTATTATTAAAACTGCAGTTTGATTTCCAAATATCTTTATGTTTTGTTATGCCGCAGACATTTTATGGATTGTTTGTTTGTTCATCATTTAATGAGCAGCAAAATATTCTGCAAACTGCCACAGAAGAAAATAACACATACAAAGGATGAAGAAAGAAACAAAACACTACATGCTATAAATTGAACAAAATAAAGACAAGGTATCTATGCATGTTTTTTATTACGTGTCTTCTTCTGTATTGCTCTGGGGGAAAAGAAATACTCTACATTTCTGCATGTGAGTTAGGATAAGATACTGAATTCCAGAAGCTGCCTGGTACCACTCTTAATTCAGAAAAACAAGGACTGTCTTTTTTTTGCCCCTTCTTGTTTTCATTTCCTTACAGCTATCTCCTGTGCATCACATATCAAATCTGCAGTGGTGCTCATTTGCAAGAAAAGTGCTACGTGTGTGTACACGATGGTCTAATTGTGAAAGAGTTGCCTTCCTTCCTCTTTCTGGAGATCCCAAAGGCCACATTTGTCTTACAGTCACTTTGCTATGAGTGTAATTAAATGTAAAGCACTTTGGGATGTTCAGCTGTATAAAGTATTGCTATTGAAATGCGAGTTGTTTTTCTGCAGAAAAACACAGAAGGAAAAAAACCAAATAAACAGCAACAAAAAGTAAATGGAAAGGTTTCTAGGGATAGAAATGTGAACACTGTTAGATAAATAAAACATTAAAAAGAAAGGAAAATACTTCCGGAAANTTATTTGAGAAAGTTGACAGGCTTGCAGAAATTTCTAGCTTACAAGGTATTTGCAGAGAGAAAATATGATGAATCAAGACACTACCATCAAAGTAAAACCCTAGGTATTAAAATTTTAACTCCAACTTGTAGAGAGTCCAGATCTTTTCCTCTGTGACATAAATTTGCATAGGCAGTAGGAGCTTCCAATTACAGAGTTTCTTATGTATTTTACATCCTTGAAGATAGTGTTTGTCCTTTCATAGAATGAGTGTGAGATTCCATCCTTCCCAATTTATGACTTCTACATTACATATTAGGAACTGGAATTATTTATAAAAACAGAAAAAAATAAGGCTTAACAAGCTCATTGATGGGAAGTCCTATTTATTCATTGCAAAAAGACATTTCTGCCATGATGAATCTGTGACAGGGTTTATCCTGAGTTGTCATTTGGCTGTAGACTAGACCCTAGGTATTCAACCTTCCAGGTAAATGTCCTGATCACAAGGCTGTAGAAGTATAGGCATAATCATGTAATTTTTTTCCTCTCCATTGATTCTTGTGGTGCATGTCCAATACAATAGAATAGGGAGCTGCCTAGAGGTCTCCCCTCCCAGGGGAGCACCCCAGCCCTTGCACTGCTAAGTAGGCAGTTGGAGAACAAGCATTACCACATCCTGCTCCTCTTTGCTCTTTTTGGAAAGGGCACCTGTGTCTAAAACCAGGGACACTGACCTGCTCCTTCTTCCCTCCTGGTTGTTTTAGGAGGTTATCCCTCTGCATCCTTGTAACCCTCCTCAGCAGAGGTTCCCACACCCACATGATCTTCTGAGGGAACTTCTGTGCTGGGGAGGTGGGGGGCTGTGTTTGAAGCAGGGCAGAGGCACATGTTGTCTTCTGGCCCCAGCTCTGCTAAATGCCTCTTTTTTTTTTAATTGAAAGTTTCTGGAAAGTAAGTGAAGCTTACCAAGAGAGTTTTGCTTCACGGGGGACCTGATGTTTTCTAAATTCATATTTTCTAGATAACTTAGTAGCCCCACAAAATATCAGTAAGTGTTCTCCATTAGGCTTCTAGCTTTGTGTCAGCCTTCAATGATGGTTACTCATAAAAGTTCATATTCTGAAGGTCCTGGGTTTGCTTTAGCTTTTATAGCTTTCCCATACTGGACCATATTAACTCCTTTTATAATCTTCCACTAAGTCCATGATGAATTGAAACTAATGGGTTGATGATTATCTCTTTATAAAATATTTGTGCTTCTCAGGTTTGGACTGTTATGTGTTGAATGCCAAGGAATAACAGAAGTGTGAATTACCTTTCAAATTTCCAGTTACCCCATACATTTTTAGTTATTTCTGGTAAAATGTCTCAAATGTGTCAATTCACCTTGTCTTAGAAGTTCAATTTGATGAAAACTTGATCTTCTCTCTGCGTTAAAGGATATATATCAACAAACATTTCCATGCCAGGAGAACTTCAGAGCAGGAAGTTGGACTACTCTTTCATATTGTACTACCCTTTCATGTTTTGCTTAAACTTGCTAAGTTTGGGCTAAAGTGACTCACCTGGCATTTGATAGTTAGCTTGAGTAATGCAATGCACTCCGACTTTTTTACTGGGTATCTGAAATGGTTTAGGTAAGACCTGAAAAATTCTGAATGTTAGTTTTGTGTTTCCCCTTTGTTTGGGGAATCTGGTGTATTTGATTTCCTGAAACACATATATATAAGCTGTTAAGAAATCATGTCTTGCATGGTTGCTTTACTTCCACCCTAGACTGAAATGCAGTGGAAAACTGGGAGAAAGCCTCAGCTGAGTCAAAATTAGAGAGAAAAAAAAGAAACATGCTCGACCATTGAAACCTGGATCCATAGAAGATAGTTTTTATGGTAGCTTTATTGTTCATGTATTTCTAATAACCTTCTCATTTAATCTTATTGTGAATTAGGGGAGAAGATGTACTGCCATGAATGCTAGTGCTTGGTTTAAACTCCAGGTTTCTTTATTACTTCCATTATCACAATGGATCTTCATTGGCCTGAATTGCTAACATTCTTATAAGAACGATAAGACTAAAATGGCTCTACCTGTCATTCAGTGATGTGTGAATTGACAATCAAGTGATTGATCAATTTTTCTGTGCTTCAATAGCTTCTTTCAACCCAATTTACTGTATAAAATGCGTCAGTTCCTGCTAAGTTTTCTAAGGGATAGGTAAATTAGGCAATTAAACCTAATCTTAGATTTAAAAATTGAAAAACAATCAGTGTCTCTGTCTTGCAAAGAAAATACATTTGAAAATCTGAAAATACAAAATCTTTTGTAAGGAAAAAATATCCTTACAAAAGAAAACTCTTGTAGCCCTGACAGCCTGCCTGTGAATGGCTTTCATGAATTTCTAATATATTTTTCTTTTGTTCATTTTTTCAAAAAATCTTTGGACTCTAGAAGCTTTTAAGAAAGTGAAGTTTAGAAAGTGGAGCAATAGAAAGTGCTAAATATTTTATTAGTGATTTACAAGAACATGCTTTTGCTTTGTTCCTCTAATAGAAAAAAATCATGACAGTTAGCAAAATGATGAGGATTAATGTATGAAAATGTATTGCATGGCAGCCTCTGAGTAATGTATTTATAAACAGTTTCCTTTTTTTAAAAAAAAAGTATGTCAAAATAGATTATAAGAAGACTAGGAAATTATTGTAGTCAGAACAAACAGAATACACGGTCCATGAGTTTTTTCTGTAACGTCTGCTGCATCCTGACTCAGATCATCCAGTGTTCACCTAGTTCCCTCTCTCACAGGAATGTCATTTTCCCTTTGTTCACTTCCTTGGTTTAAAGCAGAGTAAAGCAGGTAACCTCTGAAGAATTTAATGTAGGAAAAATGCTATTTAAGTTAGGCTTCATCCCAAATCTACTTTTCAGTTTATTTACCCCTTTTTGTAGCTGTTCGTGACCCTATGCCCTTCATGGTCTACAGATAATCATTCTCTTTTAAACACTGATGTGACCAGAATTGTATGTTCTACATGATCTGTCAAAACTAAGAAACAATGAAGAGCTGCAGAAGGGAAAAAAACCAAACCCAAAACCAACCAACCAAGCAAAACAAACAAAAAACCCCAAAATGAAACAACAATAAAAAACAAATGCACCCAAAGAAAAAGGTAAAAAGTGAGACAGAAACCATTAAAATAGAAAAGTTGAGGCAGACAAAGGCTGGGTAACCGTTTTGACAGGCTGACTGGAAGCCACTGTGCTTTATGCTGTGAGAGCTTCATCCAAGTGTCACTGGTGGCAGTAGAATGGCTTCAGCAGGCTTTGATTCAAACCTAATTCAGCCAATTTATTGAATGATTTCTTCATTTTTGTCACACCGTTCTTGTTGCTGAGCACGGATGAGGAGGAAGGGGACAAGGGGAGGCCAAAGGAAGGTTGACCACACAAATGTAATGTTGGAAGCATTAGACTGCATGGGGTTGTTCAGCCTTCACAAAGAAACAAACTTATTCCCATGGAAACCAGTGTTCGAAGATGAATAAGTAGCCTGGCTCTCAGCAGCTCCTTTCCTTTTTTCTCTTTTCTTCTCTCCTGGGATGTTTTGTTGTTTTTGGTAAGGGGAAAGAAAGAGTCTCTTCACCTCCAAGCAGCTTGAGAAAAGACTGGCAACATTCATTCCACTAATAAGCTGGCAATTAATGCAAAAAGGAATGTCCTGAATTTCTCAAGGAGATTTATTTTTCAACAGAAGCTAGTCAAGATGTTGATGAGGTGTGGTTTTTTGTTGTTATTGTTGTTTTGTTTTGTTTTGTTTAAATGGAAAGTACACTTTCTGGAAAAAGGGGGCTGCTAAACTGGTGTTGTAAGTCTGCCCTCACGTGTTGGATTTTAACTCTTCAGGAGAGAAAGTATAAGTAAGCTCAAAGGAATCCGTCAGACATATTGTGGCACCACCCAGTACAGACCCTCAGGTCTGCTTGTTTTTTTTATTTTGAGGTTTACATACTGATGTAGGCATACCAATGGTTTACACACAAAGGGAGTACACAGAGGCATGCATTATCCATTTGATATAGCAGATACGGATCATTATAATTCCTGCACTAAGTAGATAATGAATTCAAAGGGATTGTTACAGTGGTGTTGCTGATGGTATCAGTGTTATAATGTGTTGCAGCTATTGACTGATATAAAAAGAGACAGAAAAAGGTGGGCTGAAAAGCAGGAGAATTATCAACTAACTTTCAGTAAGTAAGGAAGATAGTCTCAGAAGTCTGAAGGAAATTATTTGCATTTGGCTTCTTATGAGGACAGTTTCTGAGAATAGGAAGTGCTGTAGAATTTGACATCATGTGGGAAATTTGCAGCGTGAATCAGCATGAATCTGTGTTTAGATGGGACATAAGTGGTTCTGCAGGCTTTGGAACTAATGAGGCCAGGTCTCCTGCGGTTTTGCACCTGCAGCTGACTGACTGGTGTCTCTGAAAGTGTCAGTGCTCACTGAACTTTTGGTGTCATAAGTATCTACAGAAGAGCTTCTCCACCCAAAGGAGGACCTGTTCTGTGTGGATCCTCTGATAACTAAATGATGATCCCATGCTGTAACCTTTCCTTTAGCAGGGAATAAATTTTGTTTGCTCTTCCTTTCCCCTTTCCAGACATCTGTTTCAGTAAAACTTAGAGCAACATAGTTGTCTGTCCCTCTATTCCACTTGGCTGGTATCAGTCAGTAGGCTTAAAATTATTAGGGATACCAGCCAGACAAGATGATTGCCTAAGCCTCATTTCCTTAGGAAACTTGGCTTAAAAGTTAGTATTAGCAGTAACTACTGAATTGGAGCTACCACTGGGGGAATGTGGCGTGGCACTGAAGCTTTGTATGCCCTAGTGCAGTCTGGTGTGTTGCTTCTATTGTCCTTTTGCTGTAAACTTTCTCCCAGGCCCTGTTAGCAAACAAACCTTCCTCCAGCTGCTGTGTGGGTGAACAGTCATAGCAGTATCCTCAGCAGGGGGAAGTCAGAGTCTCTTTGCTCTTTGGTTTACCCACAGGTGTTTTTGGAGTGTGGACACCTGCTCACCAGCAAGAGATGGAGACCACACATCCATTTAATCTGGATATTCCTTGGCCTTCTGCACATTTTGGATCTGCACTCAAACCAGCAGTTTGCAATGGGTTTCATATCCTGTTCCTGAGTAATTAATTTCCATAGCAGTTTTTTAAGAAGTCTTTTAAAAGACCCTGAATAGATAAGTGTCAATCTGGTTTAATGTATCTATCTGAGTCCTCAAAATGTTTTTTACTTTACTTTTTAAAAGATTTGTTTTTTCTTTCTAGATAATGATTCATGGATGTGCAGTGTGAGAAATGTGTTTCCTGCTGCAATGGATGGAAACCTGGGTCTCCATTTCTTCATTTCTGCCTAGGGTCTGCATTTTTACCTGTACAGTGTTGTTCTTGCTGTATGTCCTCTCTTTTCTCCTTCCCTTTTCTCTGAACAGTGCTTAAGAAATTGCATTCATCTTTGCAGTACACTGAAATTATAATCTCTGTAAAAATAAAAAAAGAAAAGCACATTTCACAGTACCCTCTTTCTTCTCCATCTCCATCACATATGGTCCATTATAGTCGCCTCAACGAGACCCGTTCAATTCCAGTGTATTTAAGAAGTTCCTTACCTACTAAGGAAGGCACGTGGCCAAAGCTGCTAGTGCTGAGATTTTTACTATGTGAATATGAAGTGGGACAATGCCATTATAACTGCTTTCCAGTGTGAGCTCATCTTCAGTATTTTGTTTTATCCTCAGGCACTGACCTTTCTATTATCAGCCTCTCTGAAAGGAAGGAGTACAACCATGTCTTGTCTGTGTCTTCTTGTTTATGGTTTATATATGGCTTAAAGTTCTGCAAGAAATTTAATGCCATTTTCCTGCCTGCTTTTAAATTCTGCCTGTGATGTACTAATTATCAGGGTGTGACAGAGCACTTATTTCCTATCATAAAACGGGGCTGTTATCCAGGAATGAAATTTTGTTTGAGTAATGAAAGGATGTAACAATATGAAATATTCCCTGAGGGCCATATTCTGAACCTGTTGACATTGATGGGAATGTTAGTTTTATCTTCACTGTGAGAGTCACATAATGAAAGACAAGGCATTATGGTCTGCTTCTGTTTCATTGTTTTTAAGAGCTATTTCCAGACAGTACTGTGAGCACTGGACACTTGTATACCTCAGCTGAGTACCTGGTGCAGCACTAGCACAGGATACTTAGTATGCTAGGGAGCCACATTGTTTGTGGATGTAAATTAGCGTAGCTCCTTTCACATCAGGGACAGCACAATGTTTTGTATTATGGGGAAATCTTGCTCTCAGCTTCAAGCTGCCATTTCCTCCCCCTTTTAGAAGGGAAAAGGCAAACAGTTTGCACTTTTAAACCATTCCTACTAAGGCGAGGATGGAAGGAAAGAGATAAAACTATTTAGAGACTGTGTAGTAGTTTCCTACTAGTAGCACACAGTTAATGCACATGACTTATTGGGAATGCGCTTGCACTCAGCCACACTTGCTTACGGCAAAAGAGATAATGAAGTATTTCTGCTTATACCATCACAAGCCTTCACTTGAACAGAGAAGCGTAAGTAGGAACCAGATCCAAACCAAATGGAAGGGTGAACACAGGGCAGCCTCCAGCCTGGCCAGGGCTCCTTAAACACTGCTCAGCAACACTGGCTGTTGGGCACTTAGGCATCGTATATTTGAGCCTCATATTGCTACTGGTGTCAGTGTTTCATACATTCACAGACTGATGCCTATTTCTTTCTCCCCTGTGGAAGAGTTAATAAAATTTAGAGACAAATGAGAAAATTGGTCTTTTTAGCCAAATTCCAGCAGACAACCCACACTGTTCATAGTATGTGTGATATTATATTACAGACATTTCTGGTTGTAAGAGCAGAATTCAACCCTGAACTCATTTACATGATTAACATAAAGCCAGAATTTCCCACCCTACTTTTATAGCATTAGAATGCAAATTTTCATTTACAGGTCTGACTTTACTTACTGATATCTTCTTATCCCCCTCTTACCCTCCTGAAAAAAAAAAAAATTAAAAAAGAAGCATTTTCATCTCAAACTTCTATCTTAAGTATCTCTGATCTTCTACAAACTGAACTTTGACAATTTTCAAGGAAATGGTTAGCCTTTCTTTTCCATATATCCCGTAGTTTATTGGCTTCTTGCACCTGTCAAATGCCACATTTCCTCCCTCTGGGAGTATGCCCCTGTTCATGCTGTTCATGTAACCTTCCTTCCCCCTGTAACCAGAGAAAGAGATAAAGCTACAGGTGTCAGTTAACCCACGACTGTTTCGTTGATCTTTTCTAGATTTTTTATTTTTTTTTTTTTTTTGGAATGATTCTTCCTAAGGGTTTTTCCTGTGTAAACTTACCTTCAAATAAAGCAGCATTTGTTTTGTTTTCAATAGGCCTGGAGCCCCAGTTCTGCTTGTGCACCCGTAAAAAATGGAAGTGATTTCCCTGATCTCAGCAGATCACGCTTTGTTAAGCCTCACCCACACAAAGAGTTTGGTCTCCCAGTCTCTGTTCAGAAATGAGATCCTTATTTATGAGTAATTCTTCAGTATGTGCTTCAAAACCACTCTTCATTTGAGAAAGCACTCAAATACCTTCCTGAATGAGGAATATAGAAAATATTAATTTTTATATAAAATATTAATTTCTTAACAGGACAATTTAATGATTTTAAAAAAAAGAAAGCAGGTCTATTAAGGAAAAAACAGATCCTTATTTTCTGTGAAAGTGATATATCCTTTGTCAGGACTGAAACTCTTTCTAATTGATGTTCTGTAGCTGAAATACAAGATGAAATTAGGCAGCTCACATTATTGGGAAGGCCATTTCCTAGTGCTATTCAAGAGGCTGGACGTCATCATCACTAGCTCTCTCTGCATCACTGAAATGCAAACAGTTGGGATCATCCCTGAGCCTTCCAGCACAGACTTTTAGACACTTTTGTAGTAATAAATCTTAAAAAGCACATTTTAAAAAGTAATGCCATTAGCCATGGCTGGCATTTGCACAGCTTGATCTGCATCTAACCTGACCACTTTAATTTTTGATTCTGATCCTTCCTTCTCCCTCTGGTTCTTCTATCCTTGCAAAAATACTCTGCTGCCTGAGTGAAATGTTTGGACACTGTCTGTGTTTCTAGAATAAATCAGTACCTGTGAGGTTCTCAAAAACTCAGAAAATATTTCACATAGATTTTTTTTTTTTTTTTTGTTGTTATGCTTTCTTTCGGAGCATTCATGTTGGGGCAGAGGCCAGACCATTTTATATCAGGCTTTTTTGGCTGCAACTAGCAATGCCTTTTAGTACCTGCCCTGCTGAAAATGCCCCTGGACAGCACTGCAGACACAAAACAAGCCCCCCGGGCTCCCCCAGCCCCCAGTCCCATCTCCCTTACCTGCCCCCAGCCTCCCCAGCCTTTCCTTCCACAAGCCAGGGTGACCACACAGCACCTCCTGTCTCTGCCTACAGGAGCCTTTCAAGGTATGTAAGTTGTATGCATGTGTTTACATGCATGCATGCATATCTAACACTCTGTGTAATGAATTTCTTTACCCCTCATACCTCAGGTGAGGTGGCTGTGCAGCAGAAACCAGAGGTTCATGGTAGTGTGTTTCCTCATCTCAGCCTATTAAACTATAGCCTTTAAAATATTTCTTGTAGCATCTCTTTGGAGGTAAGTGTTTTAAAAATGTAAGGAGGATCTATGTGCTTTCTGCTATGTTTATTCAATTCTCAACCCTTCAAACACCCGAGAATTCGAATTATTCAGCTAGGCTTAATGAGGCTGACTCGGAGTGAAGTTGTGTGCATAAAAGTCAGGGACAGGAGGCCTTGATATTATGCATTTTTAGGTTGTTATGGTTTTTTCAATATTAATGTTTATTACTGAACAGTCTGAGGGAGAACTTAGGCTGTACCTTTTCATCAGTGTTTGATCCTACTTACCTTGCTGCAGAGGAACTCCTTGGGGGGTGTCTGGAACATGGAAGTTTGTTTGTGAAAGCACTGAGATCTGTCAGTGCAGATCTGAGGGGTCCATGGCAGCCACTCCAACCTCAAACCTTGCTAACAGCTAAAGCTGCTACCTCTGTGTGGGTTCGTGGTGCTAACCTCTAAGATCTTTGATCAGTGACTTTCCCCTTGCCTCCATTTTCCAGTTAGTAGAATGGGAAAATTACTTTGGATATTCAAAATGACCAGCATGAAGCATCACCACAGGCTGTACTGTGATCCCTAACACAAAACTCAAAGAAATGGGTAAGAAAATTTGACTAGTCCCAGGTTGTTTGGACTCCAAAGGTTGGTTTGTGGCTTTTTCCCCTTCTCTTGAGCTGTGTTTGACCCTCTTTTTTTTGAAGAGTGTGAGAAGACTGATTTGCTTGTGGCTTTAGCAGTTTTGGGCAGTGGGACTGCAGGAAGGACTGCTGGCCTCATACTGGACACCTGAAGAAGACAGGTTCCCATACAGCTCTGGAGTGGAAATTGTACTGATAGTTTGGCCAAGGCACACATGAGCATGGGCACTTTTTAGTGGTGGTCTGAATTATAAATCCAGAGACTCCTTGCAACCACAAGCTTCTTCTTACAAGCTTCCCTGGGACTTTATCCTGACCTTATCCCTGCTCCCATTCGCACATACAGTAAGAAAAATTCCTGTTGAGTCACCCTTAGGAAATGTTTAGAAGAAATCTCATCTGTTTTTGCTAGATATGCTCTTTGCTCTGCTAAAGCAGCTGCTGTGCGAGGCCAGGTGCCATCCTAGCCTTTCTATCTGGTAGATTTTGCTGAATGCAGCTGTGAGAGCAGAGAAGCAGGTACCTTTTATTTTTGTAATGATTTCTTATTCTGTTTTTGCTCAGATCTTCAGATGCATTTTTGCATATCTGTCTTTACAATTTTGAGCTAGTAAAGGGATATGGTCAGAACATGCTGACTACCTGAAATGGAAGCCTTTTTCAGAAATATCTCACTTTAATGAAGTAAATATCATGTTAGATCACTCCCAGAAAATTGAGTATTTGTCCTCTACAGTGTGGTTTGGGCTTTATGCCATGTTGCAATATTCATACTACAATTATAAAAAATGCATAACCATAGAATTGCTTTTGGAATATCCTCTTTCTCAGTTAAGTTATGAGATTATTAATTTTTTTCTCCATTCTACTTGAAGGAATATTGGAGAATCTGAGAACTCTCCACAAAATAGAAATTCCAAATTTTAATTAGCTTTACTAAAATGACTGTCACCCCCATCTAGCACTATGGGATTTTGGAAATAAAGTCCCACCTGTTTCTTCAGAGCATATTGGGGAAGAATGGAAAGTGAAAGGACAGGAGAGGTGTGCCTCTTGGTGATTTGAAACATAAGCAGGACCCTCCATTCCAGTTTTATCTATAAAACCCTTCCTGGTGTGAGACAGCTGTTGCCTCTGAAGCCTTCTACATATCTCTTGAAGTCCCAAAGATCCTTCTTTTTTTAACCTGTATTGTATCCCCACTGCCCTTGAGATCCTATATTACAGCTGCTTTCCTCAGAACGATTTGATAAGAATATCTGTTTTGGACCATGTCAGTGTTAGAGAATTGCTGTCAAGCATCAAGAGATGCTCTCTCTCTTCCCCTGGGGCTTTAAAGATGCTATTCTAAAATTAAAGTGTTTGGTATAGATAAGATGCTTAGGGTTATAATGAGGTCAAGAGTTGCTGGCAGTTTGCAACAAGATTTTTTTAAAATAAGTTGATCAGATATCTTGCTGTGGTTATTTTCCTTTTTTGACAGCTAAGTATAGACAGACCAGGTAAAGAAACATTCAGGAACAGAAAGCTTTTGAAAAATATTTGGAAATTATTCTGATTGCATTGTCTAATTCAAGTTGCCCCGTTTGATTATGCTGGCATCCTCTGCAATGCAATGTGACATGGAATATGTGATGTAATGAGATATGCCCGCCAAATTGCAATGTGCTTTGTTTTAGTCAGAATGTATTAATCCACTTACTGAATAATTGACCCAAAGAGATTCTGTCAAACAATATTAAATTATTCACCGGGTTTCCAAACCAGCAGACAGTGTCCTTTAAATATTTAAGAATAATGTCAAATAATTTTCCAGACCAAAAATATCTTTTTTGTATTTTCTGAGGTTCTCTGGCTGTTCTCTGTTGTTTAAGGGTGGGCAGGATAATTAAATAAAAGCTAGTGTGCACTCCAGAGGTGCCATGTGAGTGGGAGGACAGAGGCTTTCCCACCTATTAGCACCCCCAGAAGAAGAAAAAATTGTTCACCTGGTTCTGTTGTGAGATCCAGCCAGAGGCCATCACATTACCACATTTTTACTGACTCACCCATGTGCTTTAAAGGAAACCCCAAACTCTCCACATACATATACATATATTTTATCATGTAGCCTGTACCTCAGCAATGAGTTCCCCCAGAGAGGGTGCAGCACTGAGGCTGTGGAGTGCCCTGCTATTCCCTACCCTCAGGCCTCACAGTACCTCTCTAGGTGTGCATTATGAGATAACAACCTCTCCGGATCAATTTTGGTGTGGAAAATAGGTTTCCTTAAAAAAGGGACACCAGTACAGCAGCATTCAAGTTCTACCAATTACAGTGTCTGACACCTTTCCCCTTGAAGGTTGCATGCTGAACGAGTGCAGGGTATATTTCTGGCTTGTTTAAAAAGGATGAGGACAGGCATCTGATAGCTTACCTTAATTATTCCATTTCCTCCTCCCTATATACATTTCCAAAATCTAATTATAGTGCTCATGGCCCCTGCTATCAGCCAGTAGCCAGAGATTAATATAAAACCACGGGAAGGACAGCTACCTCCCTTCACGCTTTCCACAACATTGCAAATCTATTCCAGCAGTCTTTTGATACTAATATTTTGATACATTCATCATTGTGTTAGCATTGGCAGTGAGCAATATTTACAGTTTATAAGCTTTTCCAGGACCAACTGTTCATATTACTCCTATTAAGTCCATTCAATTTTCCACCTGAAATACCACATTTATCTAGTCAGAGTTTGACATCTATTTTCTGGGGGGAGGGGGTTGCTTTTAATAATGAGTTTTATTTAATTGTATGTTTTGCTTCTCCTGAAGAATACACTAAGCCAATCTGTTACATATTGTCAATCAAGTAAGATGCATTTGGCTGCATTCTCAGGTTTATTATCTAGGTCCTGATATGGGGACATTTTTGTACATATGCATCTGTGTCTGCTGAGGTGGAATTATTTATCTGTTCTGTGGCTTTATTTGGACTGGAATTTGCTGCACGGTCCTCATGAGAGCAGGAATGCTGTCCAGGGGTGTGTTCTGTGTGCAGTTGGGGGGCAGTGGGCAGCCCTTCTCGATAAGTTCGCTATTCCAAGCCACAAGTATTGTCACACTCTGTTTATTTTAGGAAACAATTAGACTTCAAACATACTAAATATTTATCATTTGTCAAAATGTAAGTAATGATTCTCTAAAATTGTTTAGATCTGGCTTTAGGAGACAGCAAACCCTATGAGTCTTCTCAGCCACACCAGAAGCAAAGCCCACACAGAACAAAAATATATAGGAAATTCTTCTTAACTTCTTCTTAGTTTTACTTAAGGGACAAGGGAGAAAATTATACCAGCATTGAAAGTAAACTTTGGACCTCCTGCAAAGACTTATATAGGTCTCTGAACATTTAATACCAAGGTGGTCAAGGATGTCACGCAATTCAATGTTCTGTTTGCAACAGGAACAGCAAACCAAGACTTGGCCAGAAACTGCACTAGTCCATCATTTTGCCTGATGGGCCCATGTGCTCCCCAACTATAATCTTTACTCACTGCACAGGCAAATTTACCCCCAGAGTAAGAGCTTGTGAGCAACTTCTTTTTGCATAAAACTGCCACCTTTTTCTCATACTTCCTGTGTGCAGAAACACAAGGGTTTGTACCTGATCCTGATATGCAAAGAACATGTTTGAGATCCCTGTTAGCAATCACTGCATACAACAGAGGTGATGCACAGAGCTGCTGGGAAGGAAGTTGCTGTTTTATGAAAAAGTCTGCATTAATTTCTGTTAAATGTATCAGGAACAACCAAANAAAGGGAAAGGGAAAGAAAGGAAATTAAGGTATACCAAAGACTTAAAAGAATCAAAAACTTTGGTTTGAATTTCAGCCTTTAAAAAAAAAAAATCTGTATAATAAATGTACACATATAAAGGAATTAAAGTCATAAATTGAATCAGAAACTCCAAATTTGTTTTTTTTTTTTTTTTCCAGAAATGACATGCTAGAGCATTCTAGTCTTCCTTGAATAGGTAATTTCTCTGTGCTTCAGGTTTCACTTCTTGCAATCTTGTCCCTTGTTGATCTACTGATATCTCGGATGGGTGAAGTCCAGATTTCTCTGCCAGCATGCTGTTCATACTGTACATGTTGAATGGGGCAGCAGAACTATGGCAAAGACTGCTGTTTTGAGAGGTAATTCCTCTACTGGCATCCATCACTGTGGAAGATCAAGAGAGAAGGAGGCATCAGTGTCCCAGGGACCTTCCCCAAAGAGTGTATCTTCCTGCAGGAGCTTGTCAGGGTGTGTGGAAGCTCTCCTCCAGACCCAACGTGAAGGAGAAAAGGAAGAGTAGGGCTGGTGAAGATCAGAACATGGTTGCACTTCCTGTCCCTTGGGCAGAGGATCACAGGTGCTGTGCAGGCATCCTGCCCCTCCAATGGAATGGAAGGAGAGTTTCTCCACTTCAGCACAGAGGGAAAGCCCCAGGCTAACAAACACTATAATCCTGCCATGATGGGGTTCTTGAAAGTGTAATTCTCCATCTTTATCTGAATACAGAGAGGTGGAATGCTTTCTCCAGATATGCAGCCAATGGCTATTAGAGCTAGGGAAAAAACCTTGCCCTTCAATTGCCAGTCTGAAGCAGCAAAACTAATTTTCTCCCTATTACCACCTATGGGGCAGTGTCTGTGGTGCGCCGCTCTACTGGTAACACTCAGTGTGCCGATGGACATGTACCATATGGCTTACAGGAAGCCAATGAAATTAATTTGAAGAATTTGTCTTGCCTTGGGTGCAACACCAACAGGATGATGAAATGTTGCTGTGTGTAGTCCTGCAAACTAGGCTTTTGAGGAGAAAGGATGCCAAAGCTTTACAGAAAAGCATCTTAACCTCCAGGTGCTGCAGCACTGTCAGGCAGGGCAGTGACACACTGGGATATGCTCTGTGTGTGTGTGCTGGGGGTTAACACCAGTCCAAAGCAAGCATCTTTTGAATGAGTTGGTGTCAGAGAGGACATGCACAGCATCCTGAGGCCACCTCAGTGAGACATCTGACTGATTAGATATTGAGGTCAGGCCCTGAGATACCAAGGTCATGCCACTCCTGCTTTCCTCATCTAGCTGGGCCCTGATAAAATAGCAGCTGTTAAGACCACCAATCAGATAAGGTGGCAATTTTCGACAGTCTCAAATTATTGTTGCAGCAAGGGAGGTCCAGATAAGATCAATCAGATGCTGGAATGATTTAGCCATTCTGATTTCTGCCCCCCCACGTGTTTTTTTCCTTTCTTCTTTCTGGAAACAGCCTGTCATGAATGTGAATGCAGGGAGCATTCACAGAGTCCCTCACCATCCTCAGAACAAAACATGAGAGTTGATTTATGGGTTGGATTACTTGGAAATGGTAATTCTTTGCTCTTCGTGATGTTTTGTCAGAAGGTGCAGTATCTTCCAGTCAGAGCAGCAGGATTGCAATGAGGTTTTTATAAAAGAGGCAAGAGAAGAGGGGTGGTGATGATTATGGAAGCTCCTCTAACACAGCAGTTAATAAGTCACCAGAACATTAATCATGTGACAGGTATTGAGTCTAACAGGGCAAGGCAATAGTTTTTAAAAACAGCCAGTTAAATTACTACCTGGTAGAAAAAAAGCTGACTGAATGCCACAAGTTTCATGCCACTATTTGCAATTAAAGTTATTTTTTATCCCTTTTTCTTTCCTCATGTTTCAGTGTTTTAAAATGCCTTTTTGGATCTGTAAGAAAATAAGAGGCTGTAACAGAGGGCTGTGCCGTCCCTTCCCCCTTGACCAGCCGTGCCCAGGGCTCTGTCATTTACACAGCATCCCACTGTGGTACCTCCCCTGAGCCGTACCCCAGGGGCTCAACACAGCTGAGATTCCTGAAGGTCATGGAACAGAAGAGAGACTGATGTTGTGATACAGCCAGGACAAATTCCTGATTAAAAGAGATCTGATTCTCAATTGCAGCCTAGAGATGTGGCTCCCTTTTTTCATGTGACGCTCCAGGCAGCTTTATTATACCAGACTATGTACACCTTGGCCTTTTTTATCACCACCACCCACCCGACTGGAATTGGCAAAGTCAAAGGGGAGGAAGTTGGGGTAGTCCTGGTGCACAGCTACAGATGAGTCCATATTCCTTGGAGTCCTTTATTTTAAAGGAGATCCAGTCACTTTAATCCTGCCACTACCAGTGTTATAGTGAAACTTATTTTTCATTGCTAAACCCTGTTTTTTATCAGAAACACTACAAAACAAAGGAGGAAAACATTACTAAATGAACCATTCCCATGATTTTGTAGACTTTCAGCATGTGCACATGCTCTTCATTTTGAGCTTTAGTCAAACCACTTGTCATGACAACTTGGGAGCACTGGATGAGTCCAAAGCAGACAGAGCAGTCATATATAGAATCATAGAATTGTTAAGGTTGGAAAAGATCTTTAAGACCACCTAGTACAATTTGTCAACCTAACACTACCACCCTGTTCACCATTAAACTCCATCACTTCCTCAGGCTGTCTGACTAGGTTCAATTTTATCTTGCTTTCCATATGACAAATATAGATATCCAGGATGATGCCAGGACCATACTACTGTATGATGAAATGCACCCTTAAAGTAGGATGCAAACAGATGTCAATGAATCTGTAAACGAGCTGTAAACAAATCATAAGAATTGCCTTCCCAGAGGACATCTAAAGTCCATCTTGCTCATTAATCAGTCCCTGACAGTGATCAAAGCCTGATGTTTCAAAGGAAGTTAAAAAAATAATTATAATAAGCAGAGACAAAAATGCACTTTGCTCCAAGCTGGTGCTATGGGAAAGAAGCATTCTCTGGACTCTGGACTAATCATTAGCAAATGCCAAGCAACAAAAGGTGAATAGGTGATTCTGCTGCTGAGAATCACAAAACGGAGTTTTATGGTTAGTGCTGGCAGTGACTACAGTAAGTACAGCTTCCAGAGTGACTGCCTTTGTAAGATGAATTCTATAAATTTGAAGGTAGATCATATAGATAAGGTACCTGACTTGCTTGAGAATCACCAATTCCAGGAGGGCTAGTGAGGAGCTTCCTTTATTCCAGTGAATACAATGACTGTTGCAATTCAGTACAGCTTTTTCTAGCTGATGTATGTGAGTTTGTTCCACTAGAGGCAAGGAAACAACAGTGATTCTCAGCAGCTGAAGACCTGACCCACAGTTTTCAGATGTTGTTTAGTTTTGCCTTGCCTTTTAAAGGTTGCAGATTGCATTTAGAGGTCTTTATGTTTGGTTTCATGGACTTGACATTTGACAGTGGCAGCTGCGTGGATTTCATGATGTTAATCAGAGTAATTTTTTCTTTTTGTACATAATTTTTGAGCTAAAGAGTAGACCTGAGACTAGGAAAGATAAGCTTAGGCAATAATTTCTCTAGCAAGTTCTGATATATTTTCCTGAAAAATAATTTTAAATTTATCTTATGGTTTCCCAGCTGCTTGCTCTCTGCAATTTCTCTCCACATCATAGCATCAGAATATACTGCAGGTTACAAGGTAACCAAGGGAAATGCCTGAGCTAGTTCTAACTGAGTGGTAGTTTGAATTAATGCTGCTGCAGACATATTTCTTCTGGTATCTAAGCCAGTTTAAAGCAGTTGGCTATCGCTACTTTACACTGCTGTCTGGGATTTAGATATATGCTTCCAATCCTTAGTCAATTAACAGAAAATATTGACAAACACTCTCACACTTTAATATTTGTTTCTCAGTGAAAAATCTTTCCCTAAGTACATTATGGTGTAATTTCACTTGTAGCTGACTAAATACAAACATAACTCATGCAGTCATGTTTGCCATCCACCTCTGCCTCTGCAGAGTTCTATGGGCAGCTCCAGGGCCACTCCAGTTCACAAGAGCAGTGTGGTTGGCTGCAGCTGCTGCTGGCCTGGCCACCTGCTTTGAGCCAAAGGAAAATCTTCGTCCCACTGAACTCACTGACAAAACTCTTGTGGGACCGAAAGATATACTGCAGGAAACAGAGTGCATAAAGAGCGAGACTAGCTGTTTTCTCTCCCGTAAACAACTGGACTTGGCACCTGGACTGTCACTTTAAGCTCTGGTGCTAAACAAATCCTCTCCCTGTGTCATCTTTCACTCTAGATGAGCAAAGCTCTTTTTTTCCACTGTGTTGTTCTAGCACATGATACAGTTATCAACATTAAGGTAATTTTTTTTTTCTCTGCACTTGGCATTTGGATTCTGTTTGCTGTTAACTGTTTTTTGTTTTTCCCAACACACTACAGAAACACAGAGAAGCATGAGGTTGTTTTATAATTGCCAGAACACAGAAAAATTGAAGAGTTTAAGCCTATGTAACTCCCACTCAGACTGTATCCCACCTAGATGCCCTGTTTGCAGTCCAGCACTGACTTCCTAGGAGTCCTTTCCCTGCAGACACGTGCAAGTGTTAGACAATTTTCTAGCTAGCCTGAATGCACTGCATTTTAATTGCATATCTGTTCTTGGAAGTAGCTGCTCTGGAGCAACAGGCACTTTTCTCTGAGCCAGAGCTGTGGTACAGCAGAAGCAGAGATGGACAGGCAGCTTGCTTCCACCTCCTTCCCCAGGAGTGTCTGAAGTTTCCCAAAGGATTGTGCTGTGACACCAGGTAGGAAGGCAGAGCCCCACTGCTTCTGGACTGAACCCAAAAGGGCATTAGGCACATAACAGCTCCTGCTCCGTCAGTCTTTTATCTATTCAGAGGAGTACCTGTGTCTTAAACTCAAAAATATCTAGAGTTCTCTATGGTCAGTGGAGGCTTGAAGGGGTGATTAAGTTATATGGCTAGATTAACCTCTGGAGACATGTGAAGGTATCCACCTATTTGTACTTGCTAGAAAATATAGGAATCATCTGGCACCAGAAACCTAAAGTTTTTGAAGACAGCACCTAAACAGAACACTCAAAGTAGACAGACTGGGTTCTGGTTTTGGTTAGTAGTCTGACAAATGGTCTATAAAGAAATAATAATAATAGTAATAATAATAATAATAAAAGAAAAAATAGGTGAAAATTAAATCTTTCAGCAACAAAACCTTTTGTCTTTTTTCATTCTCAGCCCTTTGAAAATGCTTCAAACTTTCTTTTGGTAATTGCTATGCAAACATTTTTGATGTCTGTGCAAAAACATCTGGAAGCTTAGTAGCATCTGGACATAAATATTAAAAGACCAACAAAAACCTGATATGAATTAGCCATAAAACTACAACCACAAAAACCTGATGCAAGTCTTTGGCTGCAAAAGAGGATGTTTACTCACTTGTTTGTGGTGTGTTTATAAACTGACATCCAAAAAATGAGTGGCCATAGCTAATGGTTGGGTTTTCTTTCATTTTGACTGCTTTTAATCAGAGTAGAAATCCTTTGCCTGATTTCATGGATAGGAAATGTCCCTCACTCTCTCTCTAAGCCCTCTGCTAAATTTTTGGTGTTCTATGTGAGTTTTGATTCTGTTTGTGAAATGTGCTTGCAAGGCTCCTTCTCCTGCAGGACACAACCTAGACTCACAATGACTTCTTTCTGTGATGGGCAGATCTACCTGAGAGCAATTGCTGTAGGCAGTCACTGCCCTGTGTTACAAGAATACTTGTTTTAGTGTGCTCACTTCCTGCTCTAGCATTCCCATGGGTGAGATGTGCTGGGAGGAAAGCAAGGTCCCTCTCTCATAGGGCAGCTGAAAATTTCACAATACAAAAAAAAAAAAAAAAAATCTCAAATGTCAATTCCATGGTTATTTGTCAGCCTGTGGAGTCTAGTCTCACAACTTTTGAGCCCCTCAGGTTGACAGCATGGTGAGTTGCTTTTGCAAAAGTGGCAAGGACATGAAGGTACCCAAACCTCTTTGCTTTTTAATGAGTTTGCGGTGCAGATAATCAAAGGCTGACAGGAGTCAAGGATGTAAATGGATTTGATAACCCAGGTCTTATTACCTTGATTTTCTCTTGGTAAAAACATAAATAATAGCTTTTTGCCTCCAGAAGTGAATACAAGAAAGATTGAGCAGTGCTAGGATAATAGAGGTCCTTTAAATTTTCCAAAGAGAACTGGAAAATGCACAGTTCAGTGGATATGGATCAACTAAGCAGTGCTGTGTGTTCTAGGTGCCATCACTTGCTTTTGTCTCATTTTTTTCACATTCTTGCCATTTTCTTCCAAGTCTTTTAACTTTGTTTGCTCATTCATTTCAGGCTTCAGTGCTATTCACCTCATTCTGAGTTGTGTTCAGCTGCAAGTCATATATATCCTGCTACCCAAACTGGACTGCTTATGGAGCAGACTTGTTTTTAAAAGGTATTTTTGTTTCTTAATTGTCTGAAGAAATGCGTAGTACTTCAAGATGGAAGCAGAAATGTTGTAACTGGCCATTGCCCTCTGCAGTTGCTAACCCATTGGGATATTCTGGAGAAGACCAGCTGCAAGGTTGCTCTAAAAGACTCTCAAGAGTGGAAACACACAGATGTTTGTATTTGATTTCTGCCCTAATATTTAGTAAGGACTCTATAATTTAAATAAAAGGACTCATTTTCCCCCAATTTAATCTCCTTTAAACAGTGTGGGAGTTATAAACATTATAATAATTTTACCACTTTCATATTTAAAAATATGCCCTCTAAGCATTTACATTCAAGATTTGTTTTTCTTCAGATGTGTAAATAACACATAGCAATTTGCATCTCATGCATAAATCTTTCTCCTGTTGAATGCAAATTAAAAAAAAAAAAAAAATCCAGCCCCCAACCCCTTTCATTTGCCTCTTTTCGCACCTTCTAATATTTCCAGCAAGTTAGCTGGCTAATTCTTCCAATGAGAATTTTAAGGGTTTATGTGTGTTAAAAAAAATTATCTAACTGAAATTTTCTTCCACTGAGTAATAAGAAGCCTAGAGCTGATTAATATTGTTTCCTTTTCCAGTCCTAATGAATGTTTTTCAGGTTTTATGCATCCCAGATGAATATATTTTAAATGGTGTGTCTATTTGCGTGCATGAATGTTGTTCTTTCTTGGGATTTATCCCAAATGAGTTTAGCTTCTCTGTACCTTGTAGGACAATATCAATGCTGGCTTAATCAATTTCAATTTGCTGTTAAACCAGAAACAAAGCATTTATCAGGATGCGCCAGGAAGGGCTGAATGGACATTTCATGTTGCTGAGGTTTCCTTGTGAAATTTGCTCTGGGAAGTTGCTGAAGCTCAGGATTTACAAGAAACTCTTCTCTGACTTGCAGTTACCACCTAGTCTGGATACACTCTCAGGGTGGTTTTACTCTATATGTTTCCTGCACTGGCAATGTCTGTGCCTACTGATGAGTACCATGGGTCTCAGCCCACTAAAAATAACTTCTCTAGAGAGTCTTGCTGCCTTCGTAAAAATGCAACCAAAATATCTCATTGACTCATCTTCCTCAGCTCAGACTGTCTCTGCTATTTATGACTATAGAGTCACTTCTGCCTCCCCGACTGCTTCACACCAAGAGCGGGAGCCAGCCCTGGCAGACATGACGTGGTGCCAGCAGCGGCAGGAGTTCTCTGGTGGGTGAAAGCCTTCTGCTCACACCACAAGTCCCAGCCCCAAGCTGCTGGAGATACGGGGTGTTGCAAACTCCCCAGCTCCTGGAGGCAGGTGCTGCTTTAGTGATCAGCTCCAGACTCCGTGGCAAGCAGTGGGTGAGCATTTCTTCTGCTGCTGCCTGATCACAGCGATACTAATTTTAAAGTGGTGAGGAAGCACAGGGAGGTGATAGCAGGATGGTCCCAGCTGTTCATGCCAAGGATACGAGCAGTGCTTTTATTCAGGAAGGGAAGGCAAGAACTCCCATTTCACTGCACAGACTGGGAGAGTGGGGAGAGGAGAGGAAAAACTTTCCCTAGATTCCTGTTTCACTTCAGAAAAGTGTTTTCAAAGACTCATCCTCTCTTCCCCTCCTTCAGGTTATTTTTAATTTTAAGCTCTCCTGGCTGCTGTATCGATGGCTCCTTACCATTTCCACTGCAATTAATCAAAGCAGGGTTGATTATGCTTTTGTCTCTGGTTGTGTAAATCAGGATCCTTTTGTCTAAAATGAGGAGACCTTTGCTGCCTGGGCACCCTGTTTCCCATCCCTCCAGCCTGACCAGACAGACAGGATTCCTGGATGCATGTGATGGATGTCGCTCCTGCACTGAAATCATGTGGAGGAGAGCTAAGGTGAAGGATGGGACAGGCATCATTCCTGTGGTGCAAGGAGCTGTGAGATGGAGGAAGTCACCATTTTAGGGGGCGTGTTAACCAACTTTTATGCTGTGATACAAGGGGGAGATGAGAGAGGCTGGAGGGCTCTGGCCCAGGTGCTCTGCAGCACAGCCAGACTCATTACTTCAAGTACACTTCTTCAAAATCTGCATGAATAGGGTAACACTCATGCAATGTGAACTGAAAAGAAAGAGTAAGTTTGGATAGAAAAAAATCACAGTAAAGAAATGAGACCAAAGGAGCTCCAGGTTCCAGCAGTTGCTTTCAGCAGCCCACAGGTTGCTTCTGTCCCTGTTTCACACAAAACATCATAAGGCCGTGGGCCTGTCTGAGTCACCTTGAGGCAGCCAGGCTCTCATGTGAGACAGTGGTTGCTTTGGGAGAGCATGAGAACAGGTACAGCTGTGAGGATGTGTGACACTTTCTGTGTGTTGGGAGACATTAACTGAAATGACAAACTGTGATTGTAGGAGTATCCAGCACTACGGATGCTATCTTTGCTGGCTCTTCAGCATTGCTCTTTTCCCTGATACCTCACAGCCCATGAGCTTGGCTAGAAGATATCTGCAGTCTTAGAGTAAGATATGCCTGTAAATCTCAAAAATCTTCAAAAATATGTATTTAAACTCAGCACTCCTGTGGGATTGACTACTTCATAGGTTTATAGTCTCAGGTACGGAAGGGTTAAAATTATTTACCTAAAGACTTAAGGTGCAGAGCTGAACAGGAAGCAGGACTAAGGAGATGCAGTCCTTAATACTCCACTCCAGGCACTTGTCCATAATCCCTTCTTTTCAGTTAAAAGCAAATGATAATTTGTAGCTTTGCCTCTTAGAAAAGCGAGTGCAGTGTTGCTCTCCAAAACTACCCATCAGAAGTCTTTCAGTTACGCTAGCTAAAACTGCAGTAAGTGTTTCTGAAGGGCAGACACACTATGCATCTTTTTCTTCTACCTGCCTAAACACTGGGCTGTGTGTATCTGTTCTGGTTTTAAACAGGACTGATGAGTTGCATTCATCTTGCAGGGTGTAACATTAGATTTTGCTGTAACTCTGGTTAGCAGATCAGATCTTTAATACACCCCTACTTGTCAAACAACAGCTCTGTAGGCAGAGATCAAAGTAGCTAGAGAGAACACATTTCCTTTGCTCGTATTGGAGAAGATGAGAAGTAACACGATCCTGACCTCTGAAAGTCAGGGACAGCTCTGTGGGTGGGTGACTTGGGCCAGGGCTTCTGTTGATCACATAACAACAACACATGCCAGTGCCATAACAGAGACATGGATTAACTCTTTAGAGAGGGTGGTATTTTCAGGAGTCCTAATGCTTGTAAAGCTAGAATTAACTGGATAAAGGTATCTTGGGTGGTTTGTAATTTTAACTATTTTAAAATATATGTAGGAACAAAGCAAACTGATTCTTAGTAGATTGTGTCATGAAATTTTTGGGTGGAGAAAAAGCAACTCCTTGAGTGAATTACATCTTCAGATGATGTTGCAAAGACTGTCTCTTCAGGATTTTATTGCTGCCTAAGTAATGTACTGTCTACCCTTTCTCAGGAAGGTTTTATACCATCAACAAACAGCAGGAGAATGAAAAATATCCTCTGCAGGACATGGTAAACTCACACAGGTAAATGTGGCCATAAACTGTAAGTTAGCTAGTGCATTTACAGATGTTCATTCTAATCCAGATGAAGCTACTGTACCTCTGAGGTCTCACAGACATAGTGCAGAAGCTGCTTTGACATGTTGTATTGAGAACTGATGAAGTTACGTGACCCTGTTGTTGTAATTTTTTTTTCCACAGCTGCTAAATTCAATTAAAGAACACTAAATAAGCACTCAGTATTTTCCTTATATAAATTTATCATGTAGCAATTACTGCAGTTATTCTCAGTGTGGGTATGGGATTGTAACTGGGATGTGTCAATCAGTGTAATTAGAGAAGGAAAAGATGCGCCTGAAAAACAACCTCTGCATTACAATATTGCCCCCACTATAAACACCCTACCACATGGTGTGTCCCTTCTTAGTTACACAGAGTAAGTCCTGTGTTGATTCAGGCTTGAATTACACAGTAAATCTTGTATGTGAATTTATAGACTGTCCCTTTGAAGGCAGAATTGTGCCAGTCTATTTATTTAAAGTCCTTTTTCAGTGCAGCAGCATGCTTTGGAGAGGTAATACTTTATGCGCAAAATCCCCAAGTGACAGCAGCTCTGCAAGCTCATGATACTTATAATACATTACATATTATCAATAAAATGTTGCAAGACATGTCATAGATCTTATTAACATAACTTTAAATTATGGGTACAAGTTTGACCTATCCATTGATGGATTAGAAGCAAAGCTTGGATTGTTAAACAGAATTAAAAGGCTCAGGGCATCATTAAACAAACTGTTTCAAGTAAAATGTCTGTATTTCACCATAAAGAGTCAAAGCATACCTGAAAAGCTAGCTGTCCCCAAGGCAACATATAAAGTTTAAAGAAAGCCATAAATAGCTTTCAAGTATTTTTAAAATCACTTTTACCATTGCCCTGATATTAATTATGATCCAAATTGCTCCCAGAAACCTTAAAAGCCCTAAAACATTTTGATCTGTGTGTCTCCCTACCCTCCAAAGCAAATCAGAGAAAATAATCTCTGAAATGCCAGGAGATATAGATGACACCCAAACCTCTGGAACCAGTGACTCGTAGTGTCATGTCCCATTTCTGAGTTGAGATTCATTATGTCAAACTAGAGTGCACTGACAATGAGGCTCTAAACAGAGATCTGTGACTCAGACAGGCAGGAGTCTATGCTGGCAGATCCAGCTGCAGACTTTGGGCATCAGGTCACAAATTAATCTTCAGATTTTCTGAGAAATTTCTAGGATTTGTTTCTTTATACATGCTTAGGTAGCTTGACTAGTTTTAATTTATGGAGTGGCTTTTGGGTTTTTAACTGTGGATCCTTTGCCACATGTCTTTGTTCTCTTTTTGTGTTGACACTGTTGTTCTCACTTTGGCAACAGGGAAAAAAATTATGGCAAGCCTGAAGTTATGTAGAAGAACAAGAATAGGGCCCTAAAGATCTCATAGATGTCCTGTTTCCTAGCCCTCCATTTATATCCTGGAAATACTTTTCTTCGTATCATTAGGAGTAGTCTTCTATAGGAAAATAAATAATGCTGTTTCCTCCCATGTTTTAACTGTTTAAAACATTGAATTTTATTTTTAAGACGTGAACTTCTGGTTTGGGGTTGTGGTGGTGTGTGCTTAGTCTAGTAAAGATGGCAGCTATAAGGCAAGAAGCCTAGAAATTATTGCCTTTTTCCATTATTTCTTTAATATAGTTTCTGGATCAAGTACAAAACCATGACTGAGAGAGAGAGAGCTCTTCCATTGACTTGGGAGCAAATGAAGGGAGACATTTAAAAGAAATGTGTCTAGCTGATGAGTAAGCTGGCATGCACCACTGAATCGTTAGTAATGTTTATTCTATTAGAGTGGACAATCTTTTGCTGTTGACAAAAAAGCTAACTTAGTCCATTACACATTAAGTTAAGAGAACACGCACACACACCATAATCACAACTCTCTCTTCCTGAGCACTGATCATTAATAATGACCTTTTGGGTAGGGGTTGGAAGGCAATAACCTGAATACTTTTGTGTTAATTTTTATTCCCCTGTGCTCAGGAAAATCCTAGCATTTTAACAACTTTGCTGTGCCTGAGGTTCTTTGACACCTGAAATTTGCAACAATAAAAGAACATATGTATTTGGACAACAGTACTATAAGTAATTCTGCTGCTTCAAGTTTGGGTTTTGGTGGTTTGTTTTTTGGTGTTCTGGGGTTTTTTTGTTTGTTTGTTTTCTTGTTTTTTTTTAATCTCTCCCAGCATGATGTAAAAAACTTTATTTGACAAGTTAAAAAAAAAGGTTAACTTTCACTCCTAAAGTCTCATATACTGAATAAATAAAGGCACAAGTAAGAGTGGCTTGAGCTCTGTGATGGACTTCCAGGACTCTTTCTGTTAACCTTAAAGTTCACTGTGATGAAAACTAATAGCATCTATTTGTCAAGGAGCCAGAATAATGACATTTTGTGCTATTATTCTAATGGATTTTTCACTGTGCATTTTCTTTAATTATTTGCATGAGTAATATCATTATGCATTCATGCCAATACAATTCTGATAATTAATTTACATGATGGCAATTTCTTAATGATTTTGATGTCAGAGTTAATAGCAACATCTGATAGTTGATCTGTTGAAGCTGACATAAATTTAACTTTTAATGTATTGATGCCAAAACCACCAGCAGCATCAAATTACATTGCAGAAAAATAAACATCCACAGGGTAAAAACTTCAATGGAAAAGTCTTGATCCTTATCCCAGGTTAATAGATTCAAAATAAAACCAAGGTACCTAGATATGATGCATGTCAGATTTTTACTTCATGTTGCTTTATTTATCTATTTACACCATTAATAGTATTGATGTCTGATACTTAAGAGATCAAATTATATACTGTCATATAAAAGATGATGTTATCTTGCCTCCAGCTTAATGCATACATTCCCTATATTAAAATGAAAAAATGCATTAATTAAGCTTTTATCTTTCTGGTTCTTTAAGCATGAAGTCTAAACTGCTCTTCAAGGAAGGAATTTAGGACTGTTGTCTGAACCTGAATTTGTGTCTTGATTTGTGATTTCAGTTTGTATCATGTGGCAATAACAGCAGCAAAACAGACTTTATGTGGAGGCAAAAATTGTTAACACCAATAAAACAAAAAACAAAGCAATGTATAAAAAAAAGGTTTGAGATCAATATTTTTAGTACATTTTTTGCTATATGGAAATGATGCATAGATAAAGAGATAATTGTATGTGTAGCTGTATATATGTACCTATCTTTGTTTACATTGACTCATGTAAGTGTTACAAGACAATTAACACAGAATAAAACCACATTCTTTAGTCTTTGTTCAGATCTAAAGATCTCTTTACAAGTTTATAGGCATTTTTATTTACCAGTTAAAAATTGTAGTACACCTTAGTATTGAAAAAATGTATGCGAAACAAATTATGACAGCCATAAAATGGTGATGGTTGTTTTTTCTTTATTTTTTAATCAAAAGCAAAGCCTCATTCCATGACACAGTTGCTAACATAATATTTATTTTCTCATGCTTCAGCCTGTTAAATGTATAGATGAAATGGTAAAAACCATTACAAATAAAACTGATCCTGCTGTGTATTTCAACTTTTTCCCCAACTGGTTTTTCATCAATGATATTTACTTAGGAGGTGCACATTTCATTTTATACAGTGAGGAGATAATTATACAGCCTCAATTAGGCCTTCCATTGCTGGACTATAGAGGGCTGCTAGTGCAGACTCAGATAATTTGCCTCTAAAGTGTACAACCTTCCTTCTTCAGAGGCAGCAAGCAAGCTGCCAGTTCCTAACTGCTGAACAAGCTTGTATGTCTGCTTGCTTTTAGCCTGTCTTCTCCTTGTCCTCAAAAACATGGAGGCACATACTTGCTTGAAGCCAGACCTTCAGAACTCAGGCATGTCAGTGGGCACCCTTTGCTGTTCGTCCTCTGGAGAAGAATACTTTTCCACCCAGAGACAGCATTTGTTGAATGATTTTAAGTCCCACTGGTGATGGCAAAGGTGCAAAGAGACAACAATAGGAGGCCAAGGTAGGTGGACTGCTTTTATGCCGTTGCTTAATGAAGGTTGCAACGAAAGGTGAACTTTGGCCCTAGTGCACAGCTGTCTGAAGGCATGTTAGTGTGCAGCTGCATGGGAGACCCTTGACACAAGCACAGCTCATCTCTGCATGTTGGTGGCTGGTCCTGCTTCCAGCACCACTGCTGCTACTGAGACAATTCCCGAAAGGCAATGACTGGCACCTGACATAGAGAGGGACCCACTGGCCACCTCCTAAGGAGGTGAGAAATGAATGGGATAGAGGGAGTAGCTGGCAGGGACCAATGCTGGGAGCAGCAGACCCCTATGCTGGGAAGAAACTGTCCCGTGTAAGAGGCCTTCCTGTAATAAAAACAGATGACGTGAACAAATCCAAGTTGCTTGCATCTTTGCAAGTGTACAGGAGATCTTGCCCACACACACACCATCTGTGGATGCACACCATCCAAACAGCCATTGGCCCCACGCTGAAGTCTTCTCTTCCTCCTCCTCTGCCCATCGCTTATGGAGAACATGCTGGGAGGTGAGTCTCATGCTTGATTCCTCAGGTAAGTTTCTGTGGAACTGTACTTTGGAAGAAGCCTGTGGATGAGAGGGAGTTTGCTCAGAATTTTTAGCTTTCCTGTGCGATATACCATGAATGTAGGTGTTCTGCTGTAAATGCAGTGCTCAGGTGGAGTACAGGAGAAGACCACAGATGAGAGGAGATGTCTGAGAGACCTTGAGCTCCAACAACCCTTTGTCAGGACACACACATCTTCCACATGTTCAGACATAAACTGAATCTACCTTAGCCTTTCACTCTTAAAAGAGCATTGGTCTGAAGCAGATAATACGAGACATATAAGTATGGACAGCAAGAGGGAAGACTGGAAAACTGGAAAAAGACTCTGATATATGGAATGGAAATTTTTTGTTATACAGGTTTTGTCAAATGCATTTTCTCCTCACACATTTGTCTGTGATGATGATCTGGGATGTTTTCCTCTACCAGAATGATTTAATTTCAGAGCCTTTTTCAGGATTGGGGTGGGGAGGTGGATGGAGAAAAGAGCAGGGAGATTTCTTTCTGTGTAAAACTATCTTGTATTAATTAAATATTGTTTTTAAAATGATAATATTTCATATTATGAAATTGAGAAATGAGTGGAATCCTACTTGACTATTCTTTTCCCTTGGTCTGCAGAAGGCATGGGTTTTAGCTGCTCAAGTTTCCTTTGGAAATAGGTTAATCAAGATACACATCTTGGTTTTAAGAATAGCTGCTCAAGGAGAAACAGCAGTCTAAATGTTATCTTTATTCCAGGTGAGTAGAAAATCTCTTAAAAGCATTTCTGAGGAGTATTAGCTTTGTGGGTTGATTGTTGGAAGGTGTAAGAAACATGACTGGGATTGTGGTTTGCACACTGAGAGACTCTCCCGCATGACCCAAAAGGCTTTCTTGTGTGTGGCATTTCGGAAAACCCTTTTTTCTGCATCCAAGCATGTGGAATGCCTGTGCAGAAAATAATTTTTTTTTGTGCAGGGGTAGTCATAAGTTGGACACAATATATTTGAAATGCAATGTAGTAGTTTGAAAGAGATGTTTTAGAAATTCAGAGCTGCCAGATGACTGGGAGCATTACTAATGAAAATATTTTTGAGTTTAATGTTGAAACTAAATGTCCCGTAGAAGAGAATGAAATTAATTTCTTCCCTTCCCAAAATTCATACTGAAGTTTCTGTAGCCTTAAATCTGGCCTCTGAGATAACTTAGCCTGAGTCAAAAACTGCTCCCTATGTCTCACATAAACACCCACACCCAGACATCTCGTATTATCTTCCATTTCTTCAGTCTGCCAATTATTTGACACACCCAGTTATTGTGGGCTATCTTAAATTAGCTCCTCAGTGACTCAAATATTTATTAACTGTTCAGGTGCCAGGAGTTCAGCACATGCATGAAGCTCCTGGGCCTGGGATGTTGCAATGGAAGTTGTTTAGGACACTGGTGGTGATCTTTCTGTACCCTGAACCATGGAAGAGGCAGCAGGGGTACCACCTGGGAACGGGGGTGTGGCTGAGATGTCCCTGCCACCCTGAGCTCTCTGGTTGCTTTGGACATGGGGCTATTGGTGGCTGCTCTAATACAGGCCTGGCACCTAGGTGATTTTGGGAGCATGTATCCCACTGACAGGAGCAGATCCCTTGTCCATCCTCTTTTGGCCATGCTGGCTAGCTCTGCCTTCCAAAGCAGGGGACCTTCTACTCATCTCTTCCACCATAGGGGTATGGCGTACTCTACTGGAGGTGGAATGCATCTTGTATCAGTGTCCCTTTGAGTCATGAAGCCTGAGGGAGATGGCAACAACAATCTACTATTCACTTTCTTTAATCAGGTGTGAGCACGGAGGTGTGACTGTGGGTATGATCTAACTGCCTTGATCCTTAGTGCAGAAGTTGATTTCAGCAGAGGCAGTAATTAATCTGAAGGCAGACTAGCTACCAAGCACAATGCTCATTGTTTCTCTCCTTGACAGCTAGCTCAGGTTGGTTATTAACACAAAAACAAGCTTTCACTTTGAAAGTAATTTTGTTCTCTCCATCCTCCACTGCTACATTTCCTTTGCAAAAACTATTCTGAGCCACATTACGCTATAGCTGAGGTTGTGGAACTTCTTTGAGGTATCATTTGGCACACTGGTCCAGAAGTCTCAGACTGAGTGAAGACCAGAAGAAGCAAGCAGTGGAGGTGGAGGCAGCCTCTCAGTTCCCATGGCATGCACTACTGCACACTGATCTGGGAAATATTTTGTGGGGAAAGCTCCATAGCACGTGACAGCTTCCTAACGAGAGGGAAATCATCTTTTCTGTTACTTGCCGGTGAGCTGGGATTGATTATGCTGAGTCCTGTAACTGTTTGGATGTCTTTAGTCTGCAGACCAGAAAGAGCATTCAGTGTAACTGGACAGTCACTAATGTCCATTTACTCCATTGTCTTTCTCATCCAAAGCTTTCAGTCATACAGTTTACCAACTAATTGTACCAAGCAATACGTTTTTAATACAACGTGTATTTACAGTCTGTAATAGTTATACATAAAGCCCTAAAAACATGCTATGTCTGACTCCTAAATCATATGATTTTACAAGAGGTTGTGTATATTTTTGCATACACTTTAGACTTACACACATAGAGTATTTCCAATTGTTTACATATGTTAAAATCTCTTGCATTTAAATAGCTCATTATGCAAATATTTACAAAATACATTGATATTTATTTTTACTGTACCCTCTATTCAATCACTGAGTTGAGATTTAATGTCTAAACATTGTCTGCAGAGTCGCATGTGCAGTAATGAATTATGAGTAATTATGTTCTATATACAATTATAGAACAAAAATTACAGATTCAAAAAATATTAACATTGCAAAGGCAAGCATTCAAATTTATGGAGCATCAGAGGTAAGATGCAATCCTAATTCAAACCCTAATTATGCACATGTGCCTTATAACATGGCCTTCTCTAGTCATGCTCTGTTTGTCCTCCAGCTGCCATCAGCTGCAATGGGTACATGTGTCCCAAGCTGTGTTGCAGACTGAGGCTCCAGCCAAGTCTTGGGATCAGACCAAGGCAAATTTATAGTTTCCCAGGCAAGAACTTTTCCTGGATTTGGTCACCTAAGCAACTGACCTGGCTTAGCAAGTATGTTTCTGATTTCTACAGCAAGAGAATGCCCTGCACTAATTCACTTCTCAGGATAGAGCCATATACCAAGCAGGACTAGTTTTGCATTTGAGACATTTGAAAGAGCACTGTGTTCTTGTATAATCAAAGACTGAGCCTGAAGTACATTGTATTGAAACGTTTTTCTGACCAGAATATCTTCCACCAGGAAATGCTGCTTTGTTGGATTTGAAATGCTTCATAGGAACATTTTGTTTGGGATGATATCATTGACAGAAAAAAATGTGAGTAATTCAAAATCTGAAGAAAGTTTTCCTCACTGCTGGTTATTTCAATGTAGGCCTGATTTCTTTTCTTTTGGTCTCAGAGCATATATTATTTATATTTACAATTCATGAGTTAAATATTATCAAATCCCCTGCAAAATGTTCTCAAAATGTTTTGATCTTGTTAGTTCTGACATCGATTGATTTGATTATTAGAAGGCTTCAATAAGTTTGGTTTTTTTTAACAACTGTGTGCTTAATGGCCTTTGTGCATGCATAGTGCTCTCCTATATTTTATGAAAGCAAACAAATTCCAGAAATTTAATTTCACCAAAATTTATAACTGCTATGAGGAGGACACCAAATCCAAAGGGAAAAAAAAAAAATCAGTTGAAGTGGATAAAGTTTTCCCCAGTTTTAAGTAGTCAAAATAAATTTAAAGGTTGAGTGATCTCAATAATAGATGGCCTCCTTTGTTCCATCTATTACACTGCAAACGATTTGTCCTTGGAAGTTAGTCTGAACAGAGTAACTGTATTTCATTTTTTAAATAATGCCATTTATAGAGAATTTGCAATACAAAGAGAAAATATTTGAAGCCAGGTTTTTTTAGTGTTAGCTTAATCAGTGATGAATATGAAGTATAAAACTGTCTACAGTTAAATATTTTTTCCTAAAGCTAATTTATTGCAATATGCATCCTGCATATTGCTAATATCCTGATAAAAACCAGACTAAATAGAAGTTATCTTAAACTGAAGACAGGTTGGACTACAGTAATACCCTTTGGATAAAGATTTCTCAGGATGCTAAAATGAATTTGATCTCCAATCTTTTATTTCCAATCCATAAAACATTTTATAACTTCCTGGGGTGTTAATATTGACATGTATCTCAGCATATTCTGCCTATGGAAAAAGAAAAAGCAGAACAGTGATGAAGGAGACTCTCATGTAGATAATTTCCAGGAAATATTAAGAATCTTATTAAAGAGCAAAGCTTTCATAGCATGTCTTACCAAATAAACAGTGCTTGGCTAGTGTCTGACGTAACAGATTGGGATATCCCAACTCATTACTCAGTTTCTCTCTCTGGAGACATTTGGAAACAGGGGTGCTCACAGCCGGCATGCTCAGAAGTGTTACCTGAGTAGTAAGAAATCCACCTGCACACAGAACACTGCAACAAGGACTTGTTTGGTTATAGGCTTGACTGCTTTTTCTGTCAAACTTTAATGGGTTGGGTGAAAGAGATCACCCTCTTTTTCCACAGATGCTTAGCCTGAGGTGGCCACAAGCTTTTCCAAGCTTTTTTGCATTCACTTTTCTACTAGATGCTTGTTGTGGATCTTAATAGAGAAATAAGCTTCTGATCTTACAAGGACTGAGATTTTTGAACAAATTTCCTACAGACATGTTGAGAGGCAAGAAAGCCAAGTGGGCTTATGAAGTGGATCTCAGTGTGTTTACGAAAGGGATTATAGACCAAGTTTTCCTGCAGTAGCAGCCAGCTCTGGTTGATGGCTCAGGAGTTTCCTTTGCTCAAACAGATTTGTCCAAACTCGAAAAGACTAATGCCCTCTCAAATACTTCAGGTTCCTTCTGGAGGCCAACAAGAGCTAGCTGAGGCATGGGTTCCTGCTGCTAAGATCCAGGCCCAGAAGTCAGACCTACCAGTCTTCACTGAAATATCACTGGGGTCCTGTCTCTTCTGCTGGCTTTCTTCTACTCCCACCTCTGTCTCACAGTATGGTCTTGGGACAGTCAAACAATGTACACATTTTCTCATCTAAAACAATGGGAGAAACATTCCATAAGCCACTCTGATGAAGGTAATGATGGGAAACAGCTCCATGATGCGTGAATGAAATATGATAAATGTGCAAATCATTGCTGCAGTAAGGCTGCACCATAGAGTCTAGTGTTTGAAAGGCAACCACCCAAGCAATTCTACAGTCTCAGCTTGCTCTGCTCTAAACTTAAGACTCTCATTCTGTTCCCCTGACCCATTCTTCCATCGCTGGAGATATCCCATCACACCAGCTATGTTTCAGTTGGGAAGCAGAATGCCTGTAAAATGAAAGAGAAAAAGGAAGGCAAAAATCGGACACATCTGTGTATTTCACATGTGACTTCCACCCACTCGCTGCCATATAGTTACAAAAATGTTGAGTTTATTTATATATAAATAAATACACTTTTTTATCGCTGCAGCTTGTAAATAGGAAATGAAGTCACAATCCTCGAAATTATAATGGCAGGCACACAAAGACACAGTTGCTGGCACGGAATTCAATTAACAGATAGCAATCACCCTTGGGTGACTGTGTGAGGTAGGAATATACAGGCATGCTAATAAGTAATATCTTAAAGCCAAGGCGTTTATCAGCCAGCAGCCAGACATGGACATAAGTGTGGGCAGACAGCACTGCTCTGGGATATTTAATAAAACCTGCTCTCTTCACTTGAGGATTTGTGTTTAATCATTTGGTAACATTTTAGAAACATCCAGCCCAGGAAGCTTCTCAAATGGAACTGCTTAGGTCAGAAAACGTAGAGAGTTATTTACTGATACTAAAATAGCCAAAGGAACAGAGTGGATTCTAGGTAATATTAACAAAATTCTTTGTTGCCATCTTTTTGACCTTTTGAGTTTCTGGGGTATGCCTGGTGGGTGGATCACAGTCTTATCTGGGGAAACATGCAGAAGGCGTTCATTAATACTGGGAAAGTGAATGATTGAACTGCTGTTTGAAATAAAAATTTAACTCTTTTTTGCTTGGTTGAAAGCCTAAAGCTAAAATAGTTTTCGCCTAGGCTCCTTAAACTTTAATTTGCATTGCATTTTGGGCTTTCAAAGGTTTCAGGCAGGCCAAGGTTTGTCATCCGCTGCAAGATGTTCAATTTAAACTTTCTCATCAGGGCCTTCTTTGTGCCACAGCAGTTGAATGAATCTGCAGGGTTGTTTTGCATGGCAAAATACTACTGCTTGGAGGAAAGGCAAATCCAGAAGCAAAGTCATGAGTTTCTTTAAAGGAAGGCAGTTCAACTTAGTAAGACATATTTTAGGAGCTTCACACAGAAGAAATGTAAGGGATGGTGTTAATACATTCTTGGGTAACTCTCCAAGGTTAAAGCATTCACCATATGAAGGTGGTTTGGAGCAGGATAAAGGGAGGCCAGCCAGCCTAGTCAAAGGACACACAAGAAGAACCATATGTCAGTAATTACAAAGGAAGGCTGGAGGCTGTTGGCTATGAAGCAGATAGCGTTGCTGGTAGATAGTCTCACTGCTTTTGGCTTCACCTGTGCTCTGGGTAAGCAATCATACCTTTTGTGGTCATTGGCTCTGCCCCTGCAACTGGGCTGGTGGCAGCGGGAAGTCTGCGGTGGCTTACCTGGGAGCAGGGACCACACTGCCTTAGCAGACCACATTGTCCCACTCACTGGTATGTGGCTGCCTGCTTTGCTTTGCTTTGCTTTGGTTGAAGTATTTCTGATGCCCAAGCAGGCCCTGGTGGTCACCAATAGCTGCATAGCAGTTGAAGCGGTGGGGTGATTGTCCAATTTGCAAAGAGTCTTAGACATTTTACTTTGACAAAGGAATCATCAAAGGCATAGATAGGCTGACACAAATGTTAAAGATGGACAGTGACATACTACAAGCACCCTCTAGCAGGTGCCCTCATTACCTGTTCGTTTTTCCTGGGCAATTCATGTGATCTACAAATCAGTGGCCAGAGCCTCTGCCAGCCATTTTCCACACTACTGGCATGCAGCCCAGCCTGGGCTCTGCTCAGGAAGCTGTAAAGTGTCTCTGAATAGCTGCTGTGAAGCTGTCCCTGCGCTGCTCCTATCACGAAGAATTTTCAGTGCCCGCCTTGCTAATAGATGGGTTTCTCCTATACAGAGTGCCAAACAGTGCGGTGATACATTCAGGTTTTATTAGTGTGAGTTTAGCGTTGCTGCATTATTCATAATGGAAACAGCACGAAAGAACTGCACTGTTCATCCCAAACGAGAGACCATAAATCCTGTGAGCCACACAGCACCGTCAAATGGTGTGTTTTCACCACTTATTTTTCAGGAAACCTATTTGTATTCCCTCTGTATGTAAACCCAAGCTGTCTTAATATTGCAAGCCCAAACTGTGGTGGAGGATGTAATAGCAACACAAAATAGCAACCAGTAGGTTTCAGAAAACTCAGTCATAACTCCACAATACGAGGGCTCAGCACCCACTGCCAAGTGGGAGGGGAGTGAGTGCTGCGGATGATGCACTGCTCAGGGGGCTCAGCCCTTGCCCACCTGTGGGTTATGAGAGTGGAGCCCTGTGGCTGGTGCAGGACTGAACATTGACCCCCCTTTTTGCTGTGAAGTGTGCGTGTGCGGGTCTGCATTTGTACGGGACAAGGGGAGACTGTGCTTCTGCTCACTTGGTTTGCTTTTGTAGAGAGCTGCTGTAGCAGCGGGGTGTGTGAAGTACACCCCGTGGAGGCAGATTAATGGGCTGAGTGTAGGTAAGTTGGTCAAGACTTCAAGATGACTGTAATTTACTCTTACAGGGACACATCACCTGCCTAACATAAATGAGGCTTTTCAGATGTCGTGAAGCAGTTTAAGCTATATGCTGATTTGCTGCTATGCTTTCCTTGGGAGAGTGTCCCAGAAGAAGCCAGCATGAGCTCCTAATGGGAGCAAAAAGTGGCTCTGGAGGAGCTGGGCTGAAGCCACTGCTTCCCTTCATGTAGACTCTGTGGGACTGCTAGAGAGATGAAGCTGATGTTTGTGTGGTTCTGTATTCGACCTAATGACCCAGAAACAAAGAGCTACAGAAACTATTACCGACCTTTTCAGCTACCACCTCTTCCAAAACTCCTGTTACCCTCTTCCATCAGCCTTCACCAGGCCTGGAAGCTGGGCAGCGACTGCCCCCATCACCTACAGCCTGAGCATGTTCTCTGTGATACTGTTCACTAGAAGGTCCATGTCCATTCAAGATGGTGAGTGTTTGTTGACTCAGACATGATGGCTCAGGGAAAGGAGCCTGTTGCTTTTGCAGGAGATATTGCCTGACCTCTTGGAGACATCCCCCCTTCTCTCCTCCCCCTTTCTCTCCTGCCCCCACACCCTCTCTGGTATGGCCATTAAAGCTATTCACCTGGACTGTGAGGAACCTCTGACTTTCTAAGCCTCACCTATGAAGTACACTCTCTGCATTCCTCCAGCTGCTTTGTTCACTGTTGGTATTAGCACTGGAAATGCTGACAGCAGTTGTTAAAGGTTAAGTGTGTTTGTAGAAAACCAATAGCATGGTACCCCCCTCTCCCCTCAGCTTCTGAGGTGGGGAATGGCCCCTGGATACAAGAAGAATATAAGTGCACGTTTCTCTATCTCAAAACACATGCATTTTATGCAAGAGGCTTAAAGGATGTCTTTTATGAACCTCATATAGTGACACCTCTCTTAATTCAGTGCTTGGAAGAGTGACAGAGGCTTCTGCAGCGTTGGTTATTATGCAGGACATGTGTTTTAAAACATTAAGTACCTTGATTGTCTCTCACATAGCTAGTGCTGTCAGCAGTTTACACTGTGCTTTTATGTGCCTTTTTCCTCCCTGAGATACCTGTGTTAAGTTCAGAACTGATTCTGCTTCTAAAGCAATTCATTAAACATCTTCAGTGCACCACTTCTGTGAAGAGGTCAATTTGTTCTTTTTGCCTAGAGATGCAAAACTCTGGACTTCAATTGGTAGATTCAAGTATTAGGTGAATTTCTTGCTGTTTCACTTATGCCTTCCTTCAATCTATTCTCTCTAGCAATCCCTTTCTTTAACATAGGCATTTATTATTCATGAAATGTGAAGACTGATGCGACTGTATTAGTTTAGGGCAGGTGCAGTTGGGTAGCCTGGCATGCACACAGTCTGCTTTTCACCTTCTTCTGGAGGAGACAATTTTCAGATGAGAGAAAACAGAGCTGTTTGTTTCTCTTCTGTTTCTTTGTCTTTCTTACAAGGTGCCAGTGCGGTGGTGGTGGGTTTGCACACATTCATGTGGTGAGGTTCCTGGAGCACAGGCTGAAAGTGACTCCTAACCCAGCTCACATACAGGCTGCTGTGTATGTGTGAGGAGTCTCTGGCTTTTGGTTGTCTCTGATGTGGCCTCTCTGGAGGTTGAAAACAGGACTCTGGGAAGGAGTCCTGCCTCCAAACTCAATTTTGTAATGTTTTTCTCCTTGCCTTATTGCTTGAAGAGAAGGCTTCAGGGAGGTGTTATGCATAAATCCTCACCCACACAGGTCCAAATGACTCTAAGTATTCTTGTCTTTGGGATGGCTTTTTATTTGTCTTTTTTTTTTTGTCTGTTTGTCAGTTTGTTTTTAATCTTTATGTTTCTAGTATGTAAATTGACCTGAATCACATTTGCACATAAAGGATAAAATAAATTTATGATTAAAATATAGTTTTTAGACTAGATGAAGTGGACCAAAATTTAACTTTTACCTTAATCTTGCAAGGGTCTTAGATAAACTTTTTTTCCTTTTCTTTTTTCTTTTTTTNTTTTTCCATAATTCCTATCATTGTTCTGGGATCACTTTATTTTGCTATTGCAGCTAGGAATATGGCTCGTGTTTGGTGTTTGGCTGGCCCACCAGTTCTGGAGGGAACACATTTGCTGAAATAACAGTAAGTAGGTATTTATAAAGTTGTTTCTAAGACCTTGGTCAATCTTTAATGAGTAGGCCTGGGACAGCAGATCCTGCAGTAAATGAGACAATTTCTACTGGAATATCAAATGCATTTATTAAACTATCATCCCAAGACAAGTATGGATATATGAAGTCAATACTTTCCCTGAACAGCAAACGCTTTGGTAAAATTATTATATTGCTTATTACAGAAGTTACAGCTTTTTTGCAATGTAAGTGTTTGAATATAATTTTCTGGATTATAATTGGCATACAATGTAGATTCTGTTCAGTGGGTTTTTTCTTTTTGTGGGAGTTCTGTTCTGTAGAAGGTTCTTTCTTTTTTCTTTTTTTTNTTTTTTTTGTAGAAGGTTTTTTTTTTTTTTTTTTTTTTTTTTTTTTTTTAATTTTTTTTTAGACAAAGTTGCACTGCAAATTTAAGAAGCAAAACTGATTACCAAAAGTACCTGAAAAGCATAAATCAGTGTGGACTTCAGAAATAACAGACTCTCAGAGCCAGTGATAGAATAGCATTTTCTTTCTTTCTTTTATCGTAGACAGGGTCTGTAGAAGTATGTACTTGAATCACTGAAAACGTCCAGTTCTCAAGGATGCTGACCAACTTGTTATTCTTCATTTTGATTTAGATGAGATATTTTCAGCATGTGGTTCATTTTCTACCAAACCAAACCAAACCAAAATAACCTGAACAGTAGTGATGCTTCACATGGAAATGATTTCAGAAGCTCATAAAATGTCTCCAGCCCATACAATATATCACATCACATTAATTTATGGTAGTCAATGAACAGTCAGAAATGGTGGAGGAGAGAGATTGAGAGCCTATAATATTCTGCTTTATTCAGAATTGTATATCAGAGGAGGTTTTTTTTTTTTTTTTGCCTTTATGCAAAACTCAGGCACAGCATCTCTTTTTCATTGCTTCAGGAAAAAAAGAAATAAAAAAAAGAAAGAAGGAAAAAAATCTACATATTTGTATTATTTCTCCAAGTAGCAAATTCCCTCTGCCAACTATCTGTGGGTGTGCAGCCCTTCCTTAGGAACATGCTGTAACTTCTGAGTTCCTGTGTTTGCGATATCACAGTGCTTTTGCTCTGCAAAACCATGAATGGGGCCATTATGAGGGGCTGCCAAATAATTAAGATTCTGAGAGGGGCAGGCTGCTAAAAGCGTGTTTAGTGAGGAAATTACAAGGCCAATAAAAAAATGTCTTTGCAAGTTCCGATTGTATTCTTTTCTTCTGTGGGTCTACTTTTTCAAGGTCTGGCTGGATCATGTTGAGGTTTTCTTTCACTCCTTTTTTATCCTTTCTACAACAGGAGCTGAGGCTAGAATCTCAGTCCAAGTTAATGAAGCTGCCTCAACACTGAAGAGGAAGAGAATAAACCACAGCTCTGAGGCACAGACCACTGGAGATTCCTCTTTCAAACCCTGCCTTTGCTGCTCACTGGAGTTATTTGATTTGGGAACAAGATAAGAATTCACAAGATCTGATTTGTAGAAATAACCTGGAGGAAGAAAAAACCAGTCAGAAATACTAATTTCAGATATAATTTTTGTCTCTCAGTTTCCTAATAGTCTCTCCCATCTCTAATAGCGTTAACCAAATTCAAAGTCCAGACTTTGGGGAAGTTGTGTACCAACTGACAAATACATCTCCAAATAGCCCACAGTTCAGCACTTCTTATTCTGTCAATACTCTGTGACCTGGAAAGGTTTGGAGCATAATTTTCTCCTGGTTACTCATCTTCTCCCTTTCTTCCTTTCTTTTTTTTTTTCCCCCCAGCAAGAAATACACGTGGATATTCATTGCTGATTTCCCAAGAGTGTTACTCATGCCAGTTTATTTATGTATTTATTATTCAAGTGCAAACTATTGCAGTTCCTTGTGGTAACCTGCAAATCAAACTGATAGAGGCAGTAGGCTGGCTGTGACACCAAGTGCTGTAGAGCCAAATGCTTGTGTTATGGCTGCTATTGCCCCTAAGTGATGGGGTGTGAGGAACAATTCAGCCTGCTTGATGTTCAGGTCCACTCAGGCCTTGGCTAGAGTTGTTAAATAAAAGTAGCCAGTATCCCTAAATTAGGCAAAGTCTCTGCCATAAATGTCTAGCCATGGCAGTGGAACAACATTAAGCATGGACTGCACATGTGTTGTCTTCTTTCTTCAGTTCTGATAATGTATCTTTGTAAGGCAGTGGACATATATTTATAGTTAACTCCTTCACACACTCAAAATTTGGGCTTCAGATTTGTATTGATTAAAGTTGGGGTGGTGTGTGTGATGGCAGTGCCACTGTGCAATTAATTCTTTGCGTCCCTCCAGGGGCAGTGCTGCAGAGAGGGGTTTTGGTGCATTCCTTGATGGTGACTCCCTACAGCCAAGGAGGACCAGGAGGCAGGTCCAGACAACTAGAGGAAGGTTTGTGAGGTGGATATGTGTCCTGCAGACAACAGGAGAGGGGAGCCCATGGCTTCCCAAGCTGGACACACTGTGGGTATTGTCTGTGGTGGCTGTAGTCACACTCTTTGTCTGAAAACAAGATGTCACTCCCTCTTCAAAGGTGCTGCCTGTAAACACACACTCATAATTTAGACTTCAAATTTTATGTTGATTACAATTCTTTATTATGATAACATTTTAATAATTCTTACAGAATCTTGTTCTGCATGCCTTCACAAGAATTCAGTTGTCCTCAGCAGGCCATTTAATGCAACTGTGTTTTAGCGTGTAAGCATAAAAATTTGTGGTGTTGAAGTGTTGGGACTGCAAGTAGCAGAAATCTGTATTAAGGTTGATAAGAAAGGGACAGCTTTGGACAACTTGGAGTATGGTTGATTGCAAAAATCTCTAACGTAGCACTTGCGTCTAAGCTTCCTTCTTCCTATTCCTGATTTTTTCATCAGCATTTCTCTTAATTTGTTCACATCCATGTACACAGTCCTTTGTTACTGTGTGAAAAATCTACACAAATGAGGTTCATTGATTGCAAAAGGAGGAAGTGAAATTCCTGTCAAATAGGTAAAGAAATAAAATTGAAAGGGTTGTCATTTTACTTTATTGGCTTAATATTGTTTTCTTTCATAATAATGGATAAAAATGTGATTTTGAAATGGTTGTATTCCTTTGCATGGTATATTGATTTCCATATAGATATGCTGATTTACACTAGCAGAAGTCTTAGCTGTTTATTTGAGTGCCATCTTGCTATGTCATCTTCGTAGAGGCATAATATTCCTGTATTTTTCATGTGACCTTGTTTCATCTGCAAAGCTCAAATTTCATTGCCACTCTGGGAAAGGTTACTGGGGAGAAATGTTGGAGCCTTAAATGGATTCTTAAATTTGAATAGGACCCATTTTTTAATGTTACGTTTGGACCAGGCTTAGGTCCAAACACCTCTGAAACTTGAGGAGATTCAAACTTGGATATAGACTGTATTCTGCAACTTAAATTTATTTCTAATATATAGAAAATACCATGTGCAAAGAGTGTAAATGCACAGACACGTGTGCACACATACATACATAATGTATATATGTTGATATGTATGGGAATATTTGGAAATAGTAAGTGACTTATATATCTTTGACCAGAATTCCACCAGCATTGACTCTACATCCTAAAAGAATTCAAATTTTAAAAATTTTAAAGTAATTTCTTGAATGGCTAAAGAAGTCACTGGTGGGAAAAAAATCAAAGGAACCAATTGCAGGTTTTTTTAGAAAATTTCTCTCATTGGCCATGAGCTAGATTTTAGACATAACTACAAGTATTTTAAAATGTTTATTAGTTCCTTATCATTGTTCTGTACTGAGTTCAATATAGACTTTGGGTGGAGTAGAATCATATGAAAAAGAAAACCCTTTTAGGTGGCTAATGCAAGCTAAATAAATTTTGGAAGGGTGAAGCAGTGATTTGCAGGAGGGAAAGGATGTTGTGTGGGATGGATGGCAAAGCAGGGAATCCAAATGTGGAAAGGAAGTAGACATAGAAACATTCCAGTTGTTTTGGAGAGAGAAAATCACTGTCTGACTTTTGGTTGTGCAGAAACAAAGGCAGGGTGGCCTGGATCTGAATCCTGTTTTACCAGCAAATCCAGCCTTCAGGATCGTTTGCATAACCCATTCCAGCTTTGGCTCATGTCTGTTCTGAATAAGCAGTTAAGCAGTTTGGGTATTTTTCAGCTCCCTGTGGGCTGGCAGAGAAAAGATATGCAGCACAGAGGACTGAAGGAGATGATTTGTTTAACTTTTGCAAGCCTGTATGGATACATCTCCCTGAAGGCAGCAGTGTTCAGCCACCCTCATTCCCAGTACTGGCTGGTGTACTGGGCAGAAAGTGCTGATCTCACAGAGGGAAGATGTTTCATTCTCAGTGCTTCAAACTCCTATTTAAAAAGGTTTTACATAACTTAGGAGCATAACTTAGTACTGGGAGTGCTCTGAACCTGATGTGGGTTCCAGCTTGGCAAGAAGGGCTCCAGCGGACACAGGAAAAACAGAGAAAGCAGCCAAGTGTTTTATGCCTCCCCAAACCCTCATTTATAAGCTGGTGCTAAACCCCTGCTGTATTGCAGACTCTTCCTATGAGAGTACCCAAATATGTAGTTAGCACACCAAAGCACATGAGCCAACTTTCATCAGCGGGTTTGTGACTGAAGCAGTTTTTTTGTGTTTGTATTTTTTCCATATCTGTCTGACTGTAGAGTGTAACACAAGCCTTTAACAGGGAGAAAAGCAACACTTGGCTTAATTTTGTCTCTCATCTATGGACATACATAAGTTTAAAAAGAATTGACTGTGCTGTTGAGTAAGTGCAAGGCTGGTGTCCATCATTTTAAAAAGACAGGTATTTGGTTAATGCCAGCACTCCAAAGACCTGGACAAGACTGCAAAGTGCCATGCAAATGCAAGGTATGAGACAGCTCCTGCCCCCAGGAATTTGCCTTCTCTGCTCATAACCTGCAAGGAGGGAAGATGTGCCTGAGGCAATGCAAGGGAAAAGCTGAAAGCAGAACCCAGTGCCTTGCCTGATAAGCTTTGCTCTGGATTGGTTACTGTTTTCCCACAGGAGCACTCTGCTGCACTAATTGGGATTAGGTCCCCACTGCACTTAATGTTTCCTGAGCACAGAGGAGGAAGCAAACTCAGTCATGAAAAGCTCAACAGTTGTAGCTGTTTAATTGATGGGGTTATTTTAAATCCAGTCAGTTAAATTGCTGCGGACACCCTTTATTATAGCCTAAGCAATTTTATTTCAAGTTAGCTTTAATCAATTAGGAATTGATTTTAGCTAAGTCAGTATAAGAACATCTGATCTGGTTTAACAAAATTGGTTTTAGAGAAGTGAAATGGGTGCAGATTCAGTATGAGTCCAAGAAAGGCTTTATCTTTTCAGCTGCTAAAGATGAGGTAGAGGATATCCTAGTAAAACCCTAGATTCTGCAGAGCCTCAGCAGATCGTATCCCAGTCTTAAGTCCTATGAAATAACATGTACAGAAAGGGAGAAGAGGGGGGGCTTGCGTGAATGAAGGAGTTTCTTCCCAGCAACTTGTGTGCACAAGCACATCCTTGTCCTGACTGCACTGGACACTGGAGGAGGTTTGGGAGTAGGAAGTGAGATGCAAGCTAAGAGCTTGCTAGCTCTGACAGCCCAGGCTGCAGCTCCCCAGGCCACTGAGACAGCAAACCATCTTGTTCTAAGTGTTTTAATGCATTTGCTTTCTGCCAGGTTCATGTTTTGAAGATGTTTGCAAAGATGGCTGAGCTGGAGGTACGGCAAGGAACGATGCTGGGAGCTGGTGGAGGTAGGAGGAGGAAGCAGCAATTCTGCTTCTTGGTAGCAGTGAGGCCTTATATTGTGAAAATGTAAATCCCAGGAGAAATGAGAATTATGAATGGAGAATTTTGAGATGTGACCAATTTCTAATGCTGTCCCACTTTCAAGATGATGAAACATTTGTGAAGTTGTATGACTCTTTTGATGTTTTTTTCCCCAAATGATTATTCTAGTATTTTTACCACACTGTAAATTGGTACTATGTTTAAAAAACCCATCCTGTTATCTTCAATTTGCTGCTGTTGTTTTTATCATGATTGTTATGAGTTCTCATATGGGAACTCTTTATCACAGAATGTTGGAATCTTTCATTTCTGTTCTCATAAATGGCAAGAACAAAGCTATTGCAGTCAGGGACCTGCTATTTCTGGTATTATCAGAAGAAAAAGCAGTATTTCTGCCTAGGACTTGTTTATTTGTGCCAGAGCTGTTCCCATGCTTGGCTTCTTCTATAGGTACAGGTAGTGTTAATGAGGTGTTAATGTGTATGTAGGCGACGCAGACATAGATTTGCCTTTGATCAGTCCGTGTTATTTCCTTTTTTTTTTTTTCTTGACTCTTTTTTTTCCTAACCTCGAAAAGCTGTTTGTACTATGAGAGCCTGTTGACTTAACAGAAATTTCTCCAGGAGCTGAAAGAACTTCTGAAAACAATGTGTAGTGAAACTCCCACTGACTGCAGTGGGATCAGTATTGTTCCTTTGATTACAATTGTTTGAAGAACAAAAACATATTCCCAAGGGAACATGCAGTTCTTCTACTGCTTTAAATATAGGCTTGCAACTAATATATTGAAACCATAGTACAATGCAGTTGTGTTATTATCAGGATGTTTATGCTGATCTTGCTTGACCCCACAAATGCAGAGCAGCTCACAGTGTCTCCTTATCTGCATCAGTACCATAACTTCAATATTTTTCTAAAAGAATGTACTCCTAACGTGCTAACTGGGCATGAAGACTGTAAGTGTTAGGCTTGGGTTTCTTGGTTTATAATTATTAACACACATGAAAAAAATGAAAGCAAGGCATTTAAAGTGAGAAAGTTTCAGAAAATAGAAAAATGATGCTTTCATCTTGATGTGGGCTTCCTTATCCTGTTGCCTTTGTTATCACTCTTATTCACTCCTGGTGACCTAAAGCAGCATTGCCTTGTGTTTATCTGTGTCTCATGAAAAAAACAATTGGTTGGGGTGTGTGTGTGTGACTTTCATAAAGTGAACACGTACAAAGTGGAGTTGAAAAGGTTGTTCAATGCCCCTGTCTCCTTCCCCAGACTCTGTAGTCATCCCCTTGAGACTGAGGCTTGGCACAATCATACCTTCAAGTGAAAGACTGTGTGGGTCTTTTCATGTGCCTCCCTTGGGGCATCCCATTTACAGGCTGCCAAGAACAGGCTCCACTGTCCCAGATGATGCACAACCAAGCCAGCAGACAAGTCTTGCCCTCTGCACAGCAGCCTGAGCCATGTAGCTGGTCAGGCCACATACAGCAGAAGGGAAACAATGGTGTTGTCACAGCAGCCAGTGTGCTAGCACTGAAGCCTGGGGAGGGCTGAACAAGGGTTTCTTGTGAAGTGAAGTTGAAATAGAAAAGGAGGGAAAGTAAAGTGAGAAAGAGACACTGGGAAAGAAGTATGCTTGAAGAAAACCATGCTGTGCAGGCTGGAGGAAGCGGCCCACTAGTACAAATTGAAAACTCAGTCAAAATTGTATAAAAGGCTCCAGGAGAAACTGGAGGCTCCCGCTGCTGATAGCTCTATAGATTTCCTTCCTGGCTGGGGTCTCACTCTTAATGCAGTTTTCTCCCACAGGCCATAAGGCAACAAGAGGAAACATGGAGAACTGATTTAAATCAGCCAAGCTGGGCTCTTCTTCCAAGTCCTACTTTAGATGATGTCTGTCTCTCCCTTGTAACTACAGAAAAACCTGGTTAGATTATCCTTGCCAGACTTCAACCTTTGGAAACACTTCTCTTCCTCCTTTCTCCTAACTCAAGAATGAGTTATGCCCAAGGGTTGTGAGGTTGTAGAACAGCTGGAGGACTGGATCCCAGTCTATCCAGTGCCCTAGACCTAGATGTTTCTGCTTATCTACCTGTGATGACTCCACTTCTGTCTGTTTCTGTTTGTTTGGAAGAACACATCAATGCCTAAAATAGAGAGGGAAAGTGTAAACAGCAAAGAAGAGGTTTAGCAAACTATGCACCTCTGTGTACAACGCTTATTTATAAGGTTTGCTGCCTGAACCTAAGCAAGCTTACTGCAGTAGAGGCAGATGTCTCACAAGGTAAAACATGTGGCTCTGGAAGTATTTGCTGTTTGCAGTGAGCAGCTCTAGCAACAGCTTCTATTTCTTCCTCCTCCACCCCAGGTTTATGCTTTATTGTCCCAGTTGAAGTTTAATGTACTTTACAGTTTCCTCTATTTTTCTTTTTGAGTGTGTTTTGATTTTTTCATATTGAAGTCTCTGTCAACAAAAGGTGCCAGCCTATGTAGCAGCTGCTGGGTGATAAATGCTCAGTGGATACATATAGCATGGGTGGCAGTGTCAGAGGCCAGCTGAGATGTCATTTTGGCAGGCAGCACCTTATCTCCTCAGCCCCTCTGTTCATTTACCCCTTCAGCTGGGCTGCTTGGAGCACATCATGGACGACGTTGATTTTTGGAATGGTGGCTTAGTGCTTTGGATGTGAAAGCATGCTGTATGTTTTCACACCTGAAAACTCTTCAAGCAGAGATCTGAGATGTTTCCTTGTATGTGCATACATTGAACTTTCTTTGCCTGACTTCAGACTTTTTTTCCCCCCCACATATGGTGATTGCTTCCAGTGTGTGCTTATAGAAACTGGAGACATTTATATTCCTGGTTTAGGGAAGACTTGACAGATATTTGATTTGAGTTGGCTTGTTATTTCTAGTTCTGGCTCATTGCAAACACAGTGCCTACTGCTGTATCACTATTGATTGCAGCCAGACATCCTGAGGGATAACTGTCTTCCCTTTTAAAGAGGAAGAAAAAAGGCATATATCCAGCTATACTACTTGTGAAGACAGACAAAAATACATAATGCAGACTGTTTGGTGAGATTGAAAGTGTGTCCCTATGAGCTCTAAAAAGTTGTCATTTATTCACCCTGACTTTTCTGTCCGTCTCTGAGGTCCCCACAACTCTGGTGTGCAGAGGTGTGCTGGGTAGGCTGCAAAAAATAAGTACTTGCCATTGCTTGGGCTAAACTAGCGAGAAAGTGCTGAAGTGAAACTGTGAAGCATATGAAATCTGAATTCAAAGCTTTTCCAACTCCAAAGCAAAATTGTACCTGACATCCCCTACTCCTTCCCCCTTATTCTGTCCTGCCAGGCAAACTCCACTTGAGCCCTGGGTTTGGGATAGTTTCCTTGAGCCTTGTCCAGAGAAGAAATGTCTAGGGAAGTTGGTTTATACTTGCATCTCTAGAGTGCCGGAGTCCCCAGGAGTTTCTCTGGACACCTAGATGTTTTTCCTAGTAAAGAAATGTCCTGACCATGTTGCATTGTTCAAGTTAGTGCAGGGGCAATGGACAAATGTGAGTATCTGCTGTCACTAAAGATCTTGCCTCTGTCATTACAGAAACCTATTCAAAGACTCTGCTCCAGTTTTTCAGCATCATATTTTCTTGGCTGACATACCTGGGCTGCCACTCTGACTTTCCTTTATGACACTGCAGTGTTTGACTGCTTTGAAAACAAAGGCAGCTTGTACAGGTAAAAGTGGGTCAGATTAAAATCCTCGAGCACAGGTACCAGCAGCAGCACAACTCCTCTAGTGGGACATGTGGCACAGGATAGTAGTCCAGGAGTTTACCTCTGGCTTCTCTGTTGCATGTTGCCTGAGCATCTGGGGGGGTGGTGTGTGTGTGTGTGTGTCATTGATGACTCCTTATTTAAAGCCAGCATGGTCAAATTCTCAAAATCATTGACAATTCAGGTCTTTGCCTCATTGGATGAGAAGACAGTCAGTCTTCAGCTTCTATATCTCATTCCTGAAGCTTCTAAAAGTGAAAATGAGACTGGGAGAAATGGCAAACATTATGCTACATGGTTTAAAAATTTGTGGTTGCCAGGGTACAAATGACATTGAAGCAACATGCTTACTCTGTTTCATTTAATGAATTGATCTGATAGCTTGTGCTCCTGTGAGGCCACTGCTTCTCTTGCTCATTTAGTTTTCCTCCCTTCAAGCCCCAGAACACAGACCTTTCTCAGTAAACTACCTGTCTGTTGGAAGGAGATCTCTGCTCATTCCTGCCAAATGAGAGAAAATCAAAATCCTCACTGAACAGCAGTAAAAGAGCAATGTTGCTGCCTGGAATTGTATCAGAAGCTCCATCCTTATTAGACCGTGTAAGTGCTACAGCAGAGAAACAAGTGGCTGAGCCTGTTCAAAAGCCTACAAATTCTTTCTTGCATTAAGTTAATTAGTGAGAAATGAAACAAGAAGCTAGTGCATGAAAGAAGATGATTAGGTATCTTGTATCTCAGTAGCTCAGTGGAATTGCAAGCAAAAGGGATCCTACTTGTCACTGATAAGAAATGTGTTTTATTCTTGCTTCAATTTTGCTCAAAATTCACTATGTGTTTTACCTGCTGATGGACAGAGGATATTCAGCTGCTGAGGCAAATGTGATAACAGATAATCCAGAGAAGCTTGTGTGACCAGTTGGTGCCTGGGCACAGTCCTGTCTGAACCACTTCCTACTGGCCTAGGAGCAGCATCTCCTAATTCCCTTCTGCTCTCACTCCAACTGGCTGACACAGGGAGTAGGAAACTCAAAAATGAAGAAGCTCACTCCTCCCCAGCACTTAGCAGCACCAGGAAAATAGGCAAACAGATGGGAGCCAATGTATCATCCAAGTGAAATCCCACCCTTCATGAAAATGTGCCAACTGAAGAGGAGATAGGATTCCAATTGGTGTCTTTTCCCATAGTTAGTAAATGGGAATATTCTGGCTCAAAGTGAGCAGTGAGTACTTTGCTTTTTTCCTTCTTTAGGTTCTTGTCATCTTGGCCAGGTCATCTTTGAAGCCTGGGACATGTAGAAGCATGAGACGTTCCAGAGAAAACTTCAGATGCCCTTGGCAAGCTTTTGTTTCGCTTAAATGCTGCTTTCCTGCTGTGTCTGGGGCTGATTTTTTCACAGAAAAACTAGCAGTTATCTAACAGTCTCTTGAGCTGTATTTCATGCGGACAAAATGCATGTCTGTCTGGAGTTGTGGTGGCAGCTTTTCCTTGCCTTGCTGACAGACTTCATGTTGTCACGAACAAAATTTGTTTTTAACAGGTATTGGGATCCCTCTCCCCTTCATGTGTTTCAGTTGTGTCATTTGGAAATATTACCCAGGAAATCTCTCACCATCTGGGCCTCCAGCAGCCTCAAAACCTGCACTGCTGATGCACCTTGTCTCTGTCAACAGTAAGCCCATCTCTTCCCCTGCAGCTGTCCCCTTCAGATTCTCTTCCTCAGACTGTCAGCAGCTTCTCCAACAAACCAGCTTATGGATCCTGGCCAGACCCCTTTCCAGCCTATAAATGTGACAAGAGCCTTCTCTACCTGCAGTCAATGTTCAGTTTCCGTTGTTTGCCATGAAGTGAGGAATGTTCTTGCACCATTTGAGGAGCTACAGATTTACCTGGATGTCTCCCCATCTGCTCAGTGATTGCAAGACATCACTTATCTTCAAATCTCACACGCCAAGTACTTCTTCAGCCTGAGTTTTGAAGGGTGCCTCCTTCCCTGCTCAGCTACAGTGCAGCCTCACTATGCCCATACAAAAGGCTCTCACAATTGACTCCAGTATCACCTCTGCTTTGCTGTGTGTCTCCATCAGCAGTAAGTGGCCTGTTGAACACCCCTCTTCTTTCCCTTCATCCTTCATAAGGTCAGGAGCAAGTATGGGTGACTAGGAGGAGGCTTGTCTGCCAGCTCTGGAAGTGCAATGCTGATGTCTTCTCATGGCTGATGTTGGAGCTGAGGTCATCCCATGAGGTACAATTGCACACTCATGCACTATTGCTAACCTGAACAGCCTGCTTGGATGTTAACTCACTGTGGTAGCTACCTGGTCTAGCTAAGCTCTGAAGGGCTTGTTACCTGCTCCTAAATAAAGCTGGGGGTTGGCAGACAGCCATTACTTGCTGGGCTCCTGAGATCTGCCCTCAAGGTCCCAAGCAGGGCAAGCTAACAGACTAAAAGTGGGTAGGTGGGTATGTGCAATTTAAAGTTTTATACATACTCATAATTATATATACTATACTTTAAATACATGTATGTGTATAGTTACATTTATACATATATAATATATATACATATATGTATGCCGGCGGCTGTGGCCGTGTGGGTAAAGCCGCCGCCCCTGGATCCGTGCTCCTTCTCGGAAGGACGCCGGTTCGAGTCCTGCGGGTCTCGCTCTGCCAACTTCGTCCGGGCTTGCCCCGGCCAAGGCTAGGAGCGTCCCAGGGCTAAAGGGGGTGGGGCCAGTTCCGCGCACGCTGAGCTCCACGTAATAAATCCATTCGCGCAGGCATTAAAAGCATCGTCGTTCGCGACGGCTAGCCACACACACATATATGTATAGTTACTGAGGAGAACTGTGAGTGTACTACTCAGAAACCATCCAAATTATAACCCCACAGCAGAAAGCTGGATCAGCTCTACTGAAGCCAACAGAACAATTAATCAGATTAATGTCCCATTTTACTTGGGTAAAGAAGGATATTTACATGAAATACAGCATTTCAAAATGGTCAAAGAGATTTTTAAGTCTGTGAAACATTCTTGTTTAAATATATGGGTACAATTTCCTTTTCTAGCTGGTAAGACAGTTCCTAGTGAATTTAATAACATGAGTGTTCTTTTCCAAATTAATTTTATACTTTAATTAGAGTAAATACTGTACTACTAGAGAAAATATGGAACAAACATTGAGTTATTCTCTCTAAGTTTCACATTTAAGTATCATACCCTGAAAGGGTGGACATACTGTGGGTCCAAAGTATCACTAGTGATTTCATCCAGCTAGTAAGTTTATGTAAAATCATTGACCTTGATCTGAGGATAGACCTCTTTAACACAATCAATACAGGTGCAATCAGATAAGAACATTCTACTGTTTTATTAAAGTGCATCTAATTCAAAACTCAATAACTCTCACAAATCCTTAATCAGTGAAGACATCCTGGGAGGTATTTAGGTGAGTGATCTTATAACTCTGGCACTCTCCTTGTTAGGATGGCATTTTACAAATAGACATATCTGTTTCCTCTTTATCCTCCTTGCCATAATTCTTTCACTGTACAGTTGTGTTGATTATCATACATTTATCAAGTATTTTTCCCCTTCATTTGTGTAGAAAGACGGAGTCAAGTGACAGCTTCTGCTTACCCTGTCCCCCAGCATCACTGTGACCAAGCATATAAATGCAAATGTGGCTTGCTTGCTGGCATGCTGGGTCCTACCTTCTAGTCCTTGGCTTAGACGTCTTACGCCATAGGAGGTGCAGTGTTAATGCACACTCTCTAACTCAGGGTGGCCTGGAATAATGAAAGAAAACAGTCCATGTGCAGCATTATGTGACAGTTTAAACAGAATGAAAGCCAAAGGCAATGACTGTATTTTTAGAAATTATTATAGATCAAAATGATGCATACTGAATAAGAGAAAATAACCACATGGTAGAGAGCTCTCAGAACACTGCGTACAGTGAGGTAATTATTATTCTTTCCAGGTGATCCTCAGCATGTTCCTCGATAATGCAAAACAAATTGTAATTTAGAGCATTTGAGCTCAAGGCTGATTTCTTTTTAGTCATTTAAGTTCATATATGGCAGACTAAGGGGATCAGGTCTTTAGTGTGTGAATGGTCACACATGCTTAGCTAAGCCCCTAGTTCCATGCATTACACAAGCCAACACTTAGCCATTCTATATAATAAAGTAAGAAAAGAAATCAAATAGATTTGTAACTATGTGCAGCACAGAATGGTTCAAGTGACTTCAGTAGTGCAATAGTCTCCTTAACATATGTGTCCAGTGATAAGAGAGGATGTCTGGATCACAGCTTCTCACAGTCAGAAGTCTTCCCAGTTGTGATTCTGATCCTTTTACTCCTTCAGATTTGAACCTAGTTATTTGGAATTTCTATAATTTTTATTTTAAGAAAAATGATTGCGCAAATATTTTAGGTCTTTCTCAATCTCTTTCCTTGCTCTATTTCTACCTCAACTGTTTCAATCAAGATAATGTCTACAACGGACATGATCTATTAAATTCCATCTCCCACATGCACAAAATCATCACCATCTGTGGTTTCCAGGAGCAGAATCCTGTTTCTCCTATTCCATGTGGGCCTACCCACGGGACACAGTAACACCTCCCCTGGTAGAAACAGGACTAGAAAGGTGACGGACTGAGCTAGTTGATGTGTACTACTCAAGCTCTCATGTCTGGGAAAACCTCAATTATCATCTGCCTATAGCCAGGAGTGTGGTCTGGGCCATCTTGTGTTGTAAGGAAACAGACTGAGTGCAAGAGTGGTGAAGAACAAAGAGCCAGGGAGCCCTCCTGAAACTGTTTTGGTGATGCTACTACAGTTGAGGGCAGCAGAAGAGAAGAATGATCCTTCTTACCCCACTAATAGAGTAGCAGTTGCAATCATAGTCATTCTAGCCTTCCCTTCTGTCCATACCAAGAACATGATTTTCCAGGGCTCTGCTGTAGGCAAAGCAGGACTCACAATTACTTTGCTGTTTCTGTCTGCCTGTTGGCTTAGATGGCTTCCGGCTTGGCTTGTGCTTCATCTCTACAGTCTCCATTGTTCTCCATGTCCAGAAGTGTCCTTGCTCCATGTGGTGGTGATGATGATGCAGTGATTCCTGAAGCACTACAATACCTCTTGAGTACAGCACAGTGCTGTGTGGTCTTAGCTTGGGTCCTGAGGTTACTGAATTATTAGCACTGCACTGTACAAGACCTAGTCACTTTGCCATTGGCATTAACTTCTCCAAAGACCAAGCTGATTTATGAAATTCCACATGATGACTGGAATTAAGGAACTGACGAAAGTGATGTTCATTTGTGTTGGGTTTTTGTTTGGTTGGTTTGGTTGGTTGGTTTGTTTTAAATTCCTGAGCAGAATGGATTAAGCTTAAATATTTCTTCAAAACACAATTTCAAAAGATGTGCTGGATAATGGAATGGCTAAATATAAAGACGTGTTACCTATCTTGGCCTTTGCCACAAAAAGCATTGCAGATTCAAGCCATTACATGAAAGCTTCTGCAGCACTGCAATCTCTCAGTAGTTATTATACCTAGCCTTTTCACTCTCTTTCTGCCAGGCAAAATAATACCTTCTTTTTATATATGTAATCAGAATTTATGTCATATCTGATAAGTGTTTCTTGTATGTTTCTGTTTTGATAAATGCAGCCCCCATCATCAGTGGAACAGAAATAAAATTTAAAAATTACCTCTGCAGAATTCTGTGGGCTGGGCCTGTAGTTCAAAAGCAGCCTCATTTTGGGGAGCTGAGGAGGGGGAGAAGTTGGTGTATGGATGTACACAACACTTTAGATGAAGAGTTAAAAAGGAAAATTCTGTTTCTTAATGCTAAAGGGGGAAACAATAGTGAAAAAGAGGGAATAACTGTCCAGATGCTGCATTCTGTTCATGATGATATGTAACAATTCCATATTAATCAAATAAAGCCATGGGCTCTAAGTAAGTTTGTGCTTTTGCCAGACAGGTTGGGCTCTGAAGGATTCCCACACCTGGTGTAAAGTAAGGATACAAGAGATCTAATTAAAAATGGGAGCTTGAGAAGCACAACAAGACTTTAAACTCTTCTTCTACTTAACGGAATTTGCTGTGGTGCTAAAATAGTATTCCCCCCTGTCATTCTGACATGAAAAACACTAGTGAATATTTGATTTTACTGTGGAACAAATTGTGGTAATAATGAGTCTTTGAGAGAAAAAAAGTGCTCAAATGGGTACAGTCTAATTTAAAATGTGCATTTTAAAAATAGAGCAAATACACAAAATATTGTCTGCTACTTCATCAGCAGACTTATTTTATGAGATTTATGGCCTTTCTGTGTCGTGCTTGACACTTAACATTTGCCTGTTTCAACCTCACTCTTACTGGAAACTATTTTCTTTATATAATTTTGGCATTGGGAATGCGTGAACTGTCAGGTTTCAGCTTTTACTGCAAGGTCAGGTATCAGTGGGCAGAAAATCCTCCCTATCTTTGCAACTGATTCTCAGGCGTTATGGCATTAATGACTGATCACTTCCAGCCAAACAATGTGCACAGCTAAGCAACCATTTGTGCTGGATTTGTTGTTTATTTACTTTAATTTGTATTTACTTTTATAATGATGTCTGAGGTCCAGGTAAGAAAGCAAGACACCCCAGAGAGGAATAGACCTAGAAGACCGTTTTTTTAAATGATTGGGTTATCAAAACACCCATTGCTGAAGTGAGTGCTGTCAACATATGGATGTCTCCTGCTACCTTTTGCTTTCAATGTTGCACTGAATGTAGAAAAGTTGATGAGAAAAGAGGTTCAGGTTGCTTGAGGACAAGATAAACTGGCTCTCTTTCTGGCAACAAAACTTTCTCAACCTTGACCAAAGGTCCTTCAACTTCCCTTTCACTTCTTCCTTGGTAAAATGAAAATAACACTGTGCTTGCAAGATTTATTAACAGGGATATGTCAATGAAGATAGAAGGCACTTTGGTGCACACTGGCATCAAGAGAGATTTTTGGTCATTCCAGTAGGTCAGATCACATTGTCAGTATGAGAAGTTATAAAATAAGATTTCTGGTCCAAATGAGAGTGCTGGATTACTTGGGACATTCTCTGGGAAGGCAGAGAAGCGTTGTCCTATCCCATCTTCTCAGCAGCAATGGCTTTCAAGCTTTCATGAGAAGAGTCTGTAGAGGAATGTGTGAATTGATATACTATATTGTTCCTGACTCTTTTCAGCAGACATTACCCACTTTCCAGAATGTCCCAGCACTTTTATCTGCCTGTAAGTATGACTTGAGGGAGGTATGTGTTCTAAAGGTGGGAGGAGAGCTACTTGTTTGCTGTCATAAACTCCTCTCTTCCCCTATGATAGCCTTTATCAGAGGAAATCTTCAGAAAACCTCAGGATGAACCTGGCTCAGGCCTTACAAATTTCTGTGTACATCTTCAACATTACCGCTATTTTTCTTTTGCTGGTTATGAATGAAGATTCCCAGATTCCCTGAAGGTCGTAGCTTAAAAAAAATAAAAAAAAATTCATTGAGTTTTTCATCAGCCAGAGAAGATGATTTTGTTTTTCTGTATTTAAAAATCACATCTGTGTGTTCTGTGGCTTGGGTCACATTGTTAAACACAAATGTAGACATTACAGTAGGGATACAAATTTCCTGCAGATGTTATTAAGGTGTAATTTACACTGTTTGGTGAACTCAATGTCATTGAGTTAATGACAAGTGAATGTGAATGATGAATGTCAAAAGAAAGATCTTTTGTTATAGCTGTGTTGGCTTAGTTTTATAAAAGCATCTAAAAAATATAAATCAAGAAGGACTCCTTTCCTGGGGATGCATCATATAAGACCTTTGCACTCTGTTCAGTGATTAAATGAAAAAGACTTGGGCCAGTGAAGATGTGAAATGGATTTTTGTCACTGGGCAAGCTGATTACAATCATTCTGTTTCACTTAGCCAGCAGCATGATGTTTAAACGGTTTGTTTTGCAGCATGGGTCACTGTGGGGCAGGCTTGCCCACATATGGTACACACAAATGTTGGCTAAAGAAAACAATAAATGTGAGCTGTCAGGAGATCTTATGAAGAATGTGCACAAAATCTTACTCTTAAAGAGGGTGGAGAAAGGAAATATCTCACAATCAAAGGTTCTGCTATCTTCACGGTTAGGCACTATCCCAGCCAAAAATGTAGGACACATTTAATATAATCTCACTGTATAATGTAATCAGACTGTCTGAGGGATATCTTATGCTAACTCTGATAGTCAACAATCAAGTGTGGTCAAGGACAGTCAAATTGTTTTATTGCACATAACTTGGCAAAGGCTAAGGAAAAACGTATATGAATTTAATGGCTCAAGGCTTTTATTACTTTCCCAATAGATGATTTTTAAAATGTACTTCCTTGCCTTCATGTCAAATGCACAGTGAAATGGATGGCTATAAAATTATAAGTTGGAGAGAGGAAGAGAAAAAACAGCATTCCTCTGATGTCAGCCTGCAAATTGGTCTAAAGAGGGCCAGCAAAGAACATTCTAGAATACTCAGGACATCTGTAAAGGGTGACATTACAGGACACAGATCAATTCATATATAACAGATCTGATATTGGAGGACAGGCTTACGGAAAGTTCAGTAACTACACAATTGTAGGAAAAACTCCTGCCCTGTAAGACTGCAAGCTGTTTAGTGGGACCTCAGAATTAAACCTGCTTGGATAGCTGTGCTTTAGAAGTACTCTAGATATTCTGCCCATCTCTTTTAATCTTCCTTTAATGGAGAGAATACCACAGAGAATGACTCAGGAAAACTAGGGATTTGCATGATTCATATATGAGAATGAGAACAAATGTTTGATTTGGGAGACAAATAACAGATTTGGGAAAATTCAGTCCCATTCTATGGAATGAAAGTTTTTTCCTAAATCATCATCAGATTAAGAATACAGGCAGCAAACAAGAATTATTTTTCCCCTTTGGTTACAAAGCCCAGGATACAATGTTAGTAAAGTGAAAATTCAGTGAGTGATTTAATATTTATTAGAATTTTACTAGGACAATAGAAATAATGTTGATATTAGATTGGGAAATAATTTTATACTGACCAATATCCTGCACTTTGAAAGCATTTATGAATGTTGTCTTTCATGTATGTCAGGTAGCCATGTTAGTAGTAGACAGAACAATTCTTTTGACACCCCACAACAGTGTCCCCAGTTTAGAAATTATTTTCTTGATTTGAGATGGTAAGGACTGCAAAAAACTAGAGTATGGCTACCCAAAATATGGTTTAAACAAGAAGTCATAGCTGGTATGTGACAACTCATGCATTCTTGCTACACAGTCTCTGTCAACTGTAAACAAACAAAACTTGATTTTAATTTCTATAACAAAACGGCACAACTCTAGTGTCCAGACTCAGACAAGGTTTGCCATTGAGTCAGTGCAGGTTCAAAAGGCAGAGCTCCACCAGTTAAAATACAACCTGCAGATACAACCCAACTTTTTCAGACAGTTTGGTCTCACGCCAACTCCCACCCCATGCATCTTGTAGAACTTGACAGGATTTTGTGCAAGTGACCACTGACTTCAGAATATACAGACACATGAGGCAGGTTGGCTGACTTCTGTTGGGAGATTTGTCCTGGAGGCAATGCTGGAGATATTTCTTCTACTGGGAACAGACAGGAACATTGAAGATTAATTTGTACTCCAATTAATTTTTTTTCCTGGATTATCTCTGACTTTTATCATGAGCTTGACATCTTTCATAAGGTCTTCATAAATTTACACCACACAGCTAAAGTTCTTTGAGGAGTTTAAGTTTAAAGCAGGATTGAAATATTTTAAAGGACTTTATAATGACACATTAGAAGCACAGCAAATCCCTTGATAGCCTAAATGGATGGAAACAGTCTAGAGTACAAATGAGTTAGAGATTAATTCATGGCACCTTGTACAGACTTGGGGAATTCTATGTGGTGAAAATAGTTCTGCAGCACAAGCAATCTGCTGGACAGGAGAAATATTCTCTCAGCCCCTCCTCACTCCCTTCAATGAGTGTTTAGGGGAGGGAATATTTCTTCCTTCATTGTCCTCCCCATTACAGCCTCGTTATTGTCAAAGAGGTTGGAGAAGGTGAAGGACATTCCTTTGTGTACTGCAAGTTTCAGAGAACATGTCATGTCCCACAAAAACAACCCAGAACCCAGGAAAAAATCGGTTCACATTTAAAAGATTTTAACTAAAAATAACTAAATGCAGCTGGCAATAGAAAGAGGGTTCAGGATTCCTCATCTGCTCGCAGAAGTGACCAAAATGTCCCATTGTATTTAGAGCCAGAAAACTTGTTATACTCCTAGATGTCCTGTTGAAATGAAATCAGGACTTGGAAGCAGGTTTGCATCTTTTGTGTAAAGAACACAACTTGTACTAAACAGGATATTGTTAGAACCAAAAGAACTTGTATAATGTGTCATTACTGGAGGATCTTCAATTGTCCTCCACTCTCTAGTTATTTTTAACAGAAAGGAGAGCAGAAAGACTGGGGATTCAGGGAGGATGCAGATGCCACCTCTTCTTCCAAATAATCAGCAAAGGCTGAAACTGGTATTTCCCATAGGCAATAATATTTATTTATTTATTTATTGTCATGCCTGTAGAGGAACTCTGTGAAATAGTCTTTACCTTTCCCAGTAATTCCTTTGATTGAAACAAAATACATGCTTTCTGCAGAGACTCCAGGTTGAGATAGTCCATGTGCTGCTGAGTTCTTGACACATTGTAACAGGTTCACTTTTGTGGTTAGGTTAGTTTTGGCAAACACCCAAATTTCCATCCAGCTGCTCACTCATAACCCCTCTCAGCAGGGCATGGGGAGAAAATAGGATGAGAAAGCTCATCGGTCAAGACACAGACAGGGAGATGGCTTACCAGTTACTGTTGTACGCAAAACAGATTTGACTTGGAGAGTTAATTTAATTCAATTAACCAATTAAATAAGCCAATTAAAATAGAATCTGGCAGTAAGACACAAAGACATACAATATCTCTCCTCTCCTCTCCTCGCCT
>VXBX01008459.1:3696-20623 GCA_013400415.1 Scytalopus superciliaris
GTTTGGGGTGGGGGGCGGTGTGGGGGGGGGGGGTGGGCGGTGTTGTTTTAATATCACAGTTGTGAGATCTACCCAGTTCTGCTCCCTGATCCCACCCCCTCCTGCTGATGGAGAAACTGAATCCTTCTGGGTGTGTGTGCCCAGCAAGGTTAGGAACTGAACCCCCCAGAGATGTGGGCTGGCAGCAGGAGAGGGAACAGGCTGCTCAGCATGAAGGGGCCAGGGAAGGGCTCCAGCTTTCTGTCACTCACACCATATTTTGGTAGCAAAAGCTTGAAGAGCAGATGACTCTTTGCCAGGAGCTCTAACCCTCCCTGAGGTGAAGGTCAGCCCTGAGCTCCTGGTGCAGCCCTGCTGGGTGGGGGAGGACCAGGAGCAGGATGTGACGGATAATGAGATGTGGGACATGGGGGAAGCCAAAGGATTCCTCTGCTAGCCTGTGTATGGTGAGTGTGGATCAGGGGAGCTGCAGCCAAACCAGCAATGAGATGAATTCCACCCCTGCTGCATCCACAAACATCTGGAGAGGCTGGAGCAGTGCTGGTCTTTCACTTACACCAGTGTGATGGGAACCTGCATGTCTGTGAGACAGAACCGACCAGTGACACTTCACAAGAGCCTTTGCAGAGACAACTGAGAATCAGAGAACGATTTAGCTTTGATGGGACCTCTAAAATCCTCTTGTGAGCGTTGGTGAGGTGTTTTCAGAGAGGCTGAGAGGAGCTTCTGTGCCAGGCTGGGCTTCCTGCACTCCCAGCCGGTCCCATCCAAGAGGGAGAGGCAGGACAAGCAAGGCTTTAAATCTAGAATTACCATTTAGAGTGATGCCACAAGGACTAACAGCATTGGTCCCAGCTGAGAACTCTGAGTGCCTTTTGCCATGTATTTATTAAAGCTTTCCAAGCCCACACAGCCTGGGCTTGGACAACCACTCTGCCAAAATTTTCAGGTCGAACCCTTCCAGTTTGGCAAATTCTACAGCCACCAAGAACGGGAGCTTGGAAAAACAACTTCCAGGGAAGTTGGATTGGAGCAGGGATTTTACAGCCAGAAACAGCTGCCCTGACCCCCAGCTGGTCTGGGGGACACCAGGGGTCACCCAAAAGGGCTGCTGAACTTGGAGGGCACGGATTGGGATACACAGACAAAGCAGAGCACCATCAGCACTGAGACAACGAGGTGGGCTCTGAAGGATACACGGATATTTCAGCCCTTCAAGGGGGCTCACAGGAAAGATGAGGACAAGGTTTTTAGCAGGGCAAAGGGTGATGGTTTTAAATTAAAAGAGGGTTGATTTAGATTTGATACAAGGAAGAGATTTTTACAATGAGGGTGGTGAAACACTGGTCCAGGGAAGTGGTGGCTGCCCCATCCCTGGAAACAGTCCAGGTCGGGCTGGATGGAGTCAAAGATGTCCCTGCCCATTGCAGTGGGCTGGTCTGGATGACCTTTAAAGTCCCTTCCAACCATTCCATGGTCTCTCTGCATAAAAGCAGCAACGAAATAACTATATTTTTGACCAAACCAAGAAATCCAGGAAATCTTATTTACCCCAGCAACTGCCTGTGTGCCCAGTGTGTCCATAAGGAGAAGATGCATTTCGATGCCTGCAGATAACTCGGGGGCTCACCAAAGAGCAATCCTGGGAGCAGGGAGAGTCTCAGGCCCCGTGGACTGTGCTTATCACAGAATAACATGCTGTTCAACTCTAATTCACCATGGGAAGTTTCTCTCTAAGCTGGTTTAAGCAAAGAACTGATAAGTTGATAGAGGGAGCCGGGCTCGGTTACGGTGACCTTTAGAAAGGATGTGACAGGGTTTCTCTGTCAGAGCTGTTTTGGCAGTTCCTATCGAATTCCAGAGCTGATTGCTGAGATCCTGGAGGGAGCTGCTGGGTAAACAAAGCTTTAGCACATTTCTCCTCTTCTCCTCCTGCTGAGCTTGTACAAGGAAGTCCCAGGATGGAACTGCACCAGCATCTTGTGATTTTTTTTACCTCTCTGGCATTGCAACCTGCAGTGTCTTCCTCGGTCATTTAGTAAGAATATGGATTATTGATAAAGGAGTAAGAGAATCGAAAAGTGAAATCAAGTGAGGAATAGGAATTAATCGGAGAGGAATAAAACAGTGGTGAATAAATGAGGTGTTAGGGAAAGATTTAGTCATTTAGTAAGAACAGAAGTTGCATCCCCTGCAGGGATGGCAGGGCTGCTCCAAGGTGGAAATGGAACAGGGAGGGTTTGTCTATGTGGGTGTGCAGGATTGTTGTCACATGCAGGGTGAGGGAGCCACATCCCAGATGTGGGACCTTTGGGCACTGGGTTTTTCAAGCCCAGCCTCAGCAGTGACTGTAAATCCATATAAAATCACAGAAACACTTAGGCTGCAAAAGCCCTGTAAGATAAAGGAGTCCAATCAACCCCCAGCACTGCCAAGGCCACCACTGCCCCATGTCCCCAAGTGCCACATCCACAGGGCTTTGAAATCCCTGCAGGGATGGGAAATCCACCCCTGCTCTGGGCAGCCCATTCTAATTCCTGAAGTGAGGAAGGATAAAGCTCCCCTGCTCCAGGCTGGGTGTCAGCAGGGGAGTTACACCAGAAATCAATCCGTGCAGGAGCCAAAAGGTGCCATGGGAGGGGGGGAAAAGCAGGATGTGTTGGCCCCCAAGGGGTTGACCTGAGACTTCCCAGAGGTTTCTGTCTCTCTGAGATCTTCTCATCCATGTTGGAAAGTGCCTTTCAGTGTGGAGGAGCTCAGGGAGTGCAGGTCACAGAATCCCAGAATATCTTGAGCTGGGAGGGACCCCCAAGGACCATCCAGTCCAACCCCTGGCCCTGCACAGACACCCCAACAATCCCACCCTGTCCCATTGTCCAAACTGTCCTGGAGCTCTGGCAGGTTTGGGGCTGTGACCACACCTCAGATGTCCCCTGGCAACCCCGGGAATTACACAGGACACTGATATTATGAGCTGGGGGGGAGGTTGGGTGCCCCGTTGTGGGCATTTTTGCTTCCCACATGGATGCGGTGCCCACGGAGGCCAATCCACCATGGGAACAGCTCACCTGGGGATCTCAGCAGGTCACAGAAGGAAGGAGCATCTCACAGAGCTCACGCAGCTCTGTGGAACCAGCTGGGCAGGGAGATGGTCAGAGGGATGGAAAGATGGGGAAGTATTTTATGAGCGGCAAAGCGTCACAGAGGGACAGAAAAGGCAGGAGCAAGAGGAGCAACACCCCCCTATCCATCAGTGAACTTCCAGGGGGGATGCAAACACCACCTCCAGGGCTCATTAGATCCGCAGAGCTGAGCCCAGGGAGCTCCGGCTTTCAGACCCCGCACGCTGACGACAGGTGAGAGAGGTTTTTTCAACCCCCAACCTCCAAGTCGGTGTTTTTCACAGCAGACCTTCAATCTTTCTGCTGGCTAATGAAGAGATAGGGCTGAAAAAAGCCAGCCTACCCTGGAGACCCCCATCATCTTAAAGGCAGCCTGGGCAAGCCCAACCAGAAAACACCCGGTGGGGGCCGAACCTTCGCCGGCAGCGAGGTGGATGAGATACACTAATAAGATCTTTTCCCAGCTCTAATTTCTCTGAATCTAACTGCTCATGCAGAAAGCAGGCACTGAGAGGTTTGGAAAGCTATTTGTGTGGATAATTGACATTATTTTCTCTGCTAGGCACGAAGCCCAACTAGCAGTGTTAATATAAACATTTTTTTTTAAAAAAAAAATCATAGCTTGTGCTTTTTTATTTTTTTTTTTTTGTGGGCATAAAGCAGCGTTTGTATTTACAGCCAAAATGCATAATAAATTAATGCATACATTTGGTAGAATATTTTATCTCCCTGGGAAGAAAAAAAAAAAAAAAAAAAAGAGAAATAAAATCTATTCAGGCTGACCAGAAATGCTTGTTCATCCTTGCTGGGTTTAGCAAAACATTTTGGGTAAAAGCATACAGCAAAAAGATTGGGATTTTTTTTTTTCTTGGAGGCTGTGAAATGGATTTTGATTGCTAATCCCAGCACAAAATACTTCCTTTTTGGGAGGTTTGAAGTGATATTTCAAATTTGACCTCCATTAGCCTTTATTTTTAGAAAAAGCCGAAACAAGGAAACAAAAGGTTTATTACAGGTTTGGTTCAGCCCACAATTCAGTGCATTATTTTGGGGTTTGGGTTTTTTTGCATGTTTTGTTTGTGGGGGAATTGTTTTTTAAAAGCTTCAGCTAAACCACATATTTTTTTGCTCCCGTGTCTGCCATGGGGAACCACAATGGCTGTGATGTTGTGGGCTAGAAATACCTTGGGATTTGCCTCCATCCCTTTTGCACCCTCCCACTGCTGCCCATCCTTCCCTGCTCCGTGCCCCCATCCCAGTGGTGTTGGCTGAGCCCTTTGGGCTCTGTGCTCTAAAGCAAGTCTGCGAGGTGATTTTACACTTCTTTTTCAGGAAGTCTTGAGGAAGAAAAGGGCTAGAATAGGTTATTAAACCAGCTTTTTTTTCTCACATCAGTCTGTTCCGTTGCCTTGCAGAGCTCTGGCCCTCCCAGTGCGAATGTCCCTTTGCCCAAATCACCCATTTACTGTGTTTGCACCTTCCCCAGGTGCCAGTTGGTGGTGTGTGTGGTCCATGAGGGGGGTTCCTGCCTTCCCTCTCTCCTCTGCAAAGCTCCCTTCTCCTTTTAGGTAGTTTAATTATCTGAAAGGTGATTAATAGCAAGGTGGGGGTTGACCTCTTCATCCGGGTAAGGAGTGACAGAACAAGAGGGAATGGCCTCCGGCTGTGCCAGGGGAGGGGCAGGTTGGACATCAGGTGAAATTCCTTCATGGAAAGGGTTGTTAAACATTGGAAGGGGCTGCCCAGGGAGGTTTGGAGTGCCCAGCCCTGGAGGTGCCCAAGGTAGGGCTGGTCGTGGCACTCAGAGCTCTGGGCTGGGGGACAAGGTGGGCATCAGGCACAGGGTGGGCTCCCTGGGCTGGGAGGGCTTTTCCAACCTGAATGATCCTGGGATTCCTCTCCTGCACATGCTGCCCCTTTCCTGCTCCTGCCCACTTAGTCTCCAAGGCTAGAGCCAGGTCTCCAAGGCTGTGCTCTGAGCCAGATCTTTACTTGGCAGTTCAACAGGAGGCCCTTTCCAAAATATTTTTGTAGGATGATGCAGAGCAGGATGGAGTAAGTAGGTCAGGAAGGCAGAGAGAGGAGCCAGCACTGCTGGTAACAAAAGGCACGTGGCACCTTTCCTCTCCTGCTGCCCTGGTGCTGCCAAACAGGGGCTCTGCCCCCGGGCTGGCTCTTTCAAAACATGGGTTGAGGTGCCCTTTTCTAAACCCCCTTGTGAAATGCCTCTGACCTTGTTCAAGTGGGGTGAGACATCACAAGGTGAGGGCCCCAGACTTGTCCCTGAGAGGGATGGAACAAACACAGCAGAAGAGCAACATTGCAGGGGGTTGGACTGGATGAGCTTTAAAAGTCCCCCTGAACCCAAACTATTCTATGGATTTTGGGAAGGAGTTGGTGGCTGGGAGGGTGGGCAGGCCCTGGCCCAGGTTGGGCAGAGAAGCTGTGGCTGCCCCTGGATCCCTGGAAGTATCCAAGGCCACGTTGGAGCACCCTGGGCTGGTGGGAGGTGTCCCTGCCCAGGGCAGGGGGTGGCACTGGATGGGATTTAAGGTCCTTCCAACCCAAAACTGTTCCACAATTCTGTCATTCTAAGAGCTAAGCCAGATGGAAGCACCATATAAGTGACTCCAACACAGTCTCCACCCTCTGGCTTGGACTTCCAACCTCAGCAGTCCAAGGGGAAGAACAACCTCTGGAAAGCAGAAAGGAGCTCATGTAGTGCAGGAAAAGCTTGAGATAAATCAGCTCTGAAGTCAAAATGTGCAGTCCCCTCCTCTCACTCCCAATTCCCCCCTTGGTGCAGGCCAGTATCCTGTTCCTGGTTTCACGGAGCTCCATCTTCAGCAGAAGATGCCACAACTAAAGACTGTTTTCCATTTAGTCTTCCCAAAGGTCGTGGGAAGGCAAAGCAAGTGAGAGCCCCCTACTCTTGGAATGCAGAGAACTGGCACCCCCAGGGAGGTTGGAGTCCTGCAGCTGCTTTGTGTTTTGGGAAGAGAACAGCCAAGTTTCTGCCTTGGAAGGGGAAGAGGATGGCCAATGACTGAAGCAAACCAAGTGGAACTGAAATGGGACTTTTCTCACTGTGTCAGTGTCCAGCTGTGAGTATGGAAGAGGCAGCAGCCCTGGCAGATCAGTGCTGGGAGCCAGGATGAATTTCCCAGTGAGAAATGGAGCGTGTCCACTATTGGGAAGACCTCTCACAGCCACCCCAAACCCAACCCCATGCTGTTTGCCATGGCTGGGATGCCACACAGTTCCTGTGGCCCTGCTGTGCTGCAGAAACATTATGGCTGACCAAAATGCTCCCTGTGGATTGGCCAAAAAGCAGGGATGTGGGATGCTGGCACGGGAACATCCTTTTCTCTGCATTGAGAGAGAAATCTCCCAGGGAATCTCTTGGCTTGATGACTGAACCCCATGAATCAGAGGGAGAGAGATGGTGTTGTGGGGTCAAAACCACCCTGTGGGGGTTGTGTGTGGGTGTGTGGAGGGGGAAGGGATGGGTCGAACCTCATGGATGTGGCATCTCCCCATATCCTTCATGGATCCCCTGGAGCCCACATGGGGAAGCCCTGGAATAGCTGTCAGTCACAACTGGCCTGAGAAAACCATCACTTTCCACAGGTCCTGGAGCTCTGACCCAGCTCAGATGGGCAGGGACAGTGAGGGCACTGCCCACCCTGCAACATCACAGTGTGTGGAGCCCACCTTGGAACATCTACAGTTCCTGGATCCCATAACCCAGCTCAGATGGGCAGGAAAGTGAAGACACTGCCCACTCTGGGACATCCACAGCTCCTGGAGCTCTGACTCAGCTCAGATGGGCAGCACAGTGAGGGCACTGCCCCTCTGCCTGGCCTGGTGCCCCAGAGTGCCCACTGAGTCAGGATTTGGCCATGGGCACCAGAGCAGATCAAACCAAAGGCCCATGTTTGTCACATGTCACAGCCCTGCCATCTGGACGTGCCACAGGGTTCAGTGGTAGCTCCATGATCTGTCTCTCAATCTTTCCCCTTCCCTCTTCTTTCTCCCTCTGCTTCTCTTTCTTCGCCCCTTTCTTGATCCTTTGGGTGGAGATGGAGAGCTTGGATCTTGATTTGAGCGTTGTGAAGGGATTGGATCTTGACTTCAGTGGTGTGGATTGGCATGTGCTGGCTCAGTGTTGTGGTGGGCTGTTTTGTCTGCCTTGTGTGGTCCCCTTTTGAACTTTTGCCAAGTTCTCTTATTTTCTCCTCCAGATTATCAATAAAAATGCCTCTTGGGACAGGTCTGTGGCTTATTCTCAAGGTATTAAAGAACCCTGTATTTATATTTTAAAGTAAAACTCCTGGTTGAGCTCTTGAGCTTCCAGCTGTGGGGCTGGAGGGTTACAGTGCCATGGCCCTGCCTGCCCTGGTGGGAGATCAGCTGTGTGGGCTCAAACCATCTCCCCAGCTTTCATTTAAAAGGTGGGTTTTACAGGGATGTGGCTAAAAGTATTCCCACATTTCCATCCCAGTGTGGGGACTGCAGAGCACAAGAAAGGTGCCCTTTGAAGAAAGCAAAGTATAGATCAGTCTCATTTAGGAAATATCTGGGGGTTTTTTTAGGTGTTTCAACTTTTAAAACCAAAGAAAATCAGTTCTTTTTAAGGTAGGGAACACCTCATGCTTAATTTCTGAGCCACTGACTTAATCTCTGAGTGCTGGAAAAAGCCCTGTTGTTAAAACACTGCCCAAATGCCTCTCTTTGCCTTTTCTGCAGCAAACAAACATATGGCAGCAAAAAAAAAAAAAAAAAAAGGGCAGGACAAGCCAAAAACGTGGCACAGGAATCTGGCCAAGCTCCTGTGCCCTGCCTGGCAGGGGCACTTTGGCACTGCAAGACTGGAGCTGGTTTTAAGCAGCATCAAAGGAAGGTACAAGAAGCTTTGAGTTGAGTCCCTGGTCCCAGAACAGGAACAGAAACGACAGACAGTCGTGAACATCCTCCCTCATTGGCAATGCAAGAGCCGAGGGCGAGGAGCAAACAGAAATCAGATGGCAAGGGAAAAAGGGGGGAAAAAAAATCACTACCATGAGGTGAAACTCAAGCTCCCCCAGTGAAATGTGGTGGGGAATATATGCAATGCCAAAGGAAAGCCTCCCTGTGCTTCCAGAGGGGCCTCTCCGAGTTGATGGCCCCGTTGTGGGAGTGGGTTTGTATGAAATGATGTTTATTTTCCCATGGAGGTTGCAGGGGAAGTCGAGATTTCATTATTGCCCTGCCACCTGGTCTCAGGAACAAAGCCAGGAGATAGTCTTGGGGACAAGTTGATTTGGATTGGAAACATCAAGCAAGTCTCCAGCTGAATGCAGAAGGTGACCCCTGTGGAGTTGGGTGTTCACCAAACAACCCTCTGACAGCGAAGTGCAGTGGCCCACTAAGACTTTGTAGGTCCAGGAAAGGGAGGAGAAGAAGTTGGTCCTCGTGTGAGCAGAGCTGGCCAGGCCATCTGCAGCGGGGACACCTCCCTGCTGAGCCAATGGGCTTCATTCCAGGCATTATTTGGGATAATATCCTTTGGGAAGTGCTGCCATGGCCATACAATTCCTGCGTTGCTGGGCCGGGATCCAAGAAGTTGATATGTATGATTATTATTATTATTATTATTATTATTATTACTATAAGTTGTTATTCTTGCTATTGAAATATGTTGGAGATTTCAATTGAAATTCAAAGAAAACCCCAACAAACCCACAAAGCACAAAATAACACCTTTGGTGGGATTCCCATTGGCCAAGTTTTGGTTCAAACCACAAGGAGAACACAAGCCCTTCTGGGGGACCTTCCAAGGCACCTGGAAAGAAGGGTCAGTTCCCTTCGCTGATGGGAAAGAGTGATCTGTTGTGACACCTGGGAAGAGCCAAGATTTGAACTCAGCCCTTTTAAATCCACCCCACGCATTCCTTTTTGCATCTTGCATGTTGGGTGCAGCGAGGTGCCCACCCAGGTGCTGAACCCACCTAGGAGCAGACAGGGATTTCCAGCAGCCCATCAGATCATGGTTCTCGCCGCAGCTGCCTCCCAGTAAAACAGAGATAAACCAGCAAGGCAACAATAGCACTGAACTTGTTATCAGCCCTTCCTTGCTTATTCCTCCCACCAAACATTTCCTATCAGCATTCACCAGCTAATCTTCTCCTTTTGTCACTGAAACAAAAACACTTGCTCATTTTTTGTCATCTCCAAATACCGCAACAATAGGAGAATGCAGCCATTAATTACCGAAATTACCGTTACAAGAGAAAATTATAGTCATTAAAACCGAGGAGAAACTCATTTGTACTTTCCCCAACTTCTCCTTTTCAGATGTTTATGAAGTTACCAACTTAATGCCTCCGGTAAAGACCCTCCAAAGTCTGAGAGATGTGAGGGCTGGGCTGTCACTTCCAAGAGCTTTTCTGCTTTACTGATGCAAATGTTCCTGTTCTTTCCCTGAGCTCTGCTGTAATCATGGAATGCTTTGGGCTGGAATGGACCTTAAAGACCATCTCGTTCCACCCCCTGCTGTGGCAGGGACACCTTCCACTAGAACAGGTTGATCAGGACCAAACCCAACCTGGCCTTGGTAATCTGGACATCGTGGGAAGAGGGGCTTGGTCTGTCTTGTGGTCCTGTTTGCACCACCAGGGTCCTGCTTGACCTGATGAAAGGTTTGTGTTGGGTGCCCTTCGTCCAAGCAGCATGGGCTCTGGAGATGTGTCCCCATGGCTGGGGACACATCCATCCCACACAGAGGGAGGATCAGTGACAAGAAACACAGAATCATGGGATGGGTTGGGTGGGAAGGGACCTCAAAGCCCACCCAGTGGCACCCCCTGCCATGGGCAGGGACACCTCCCACCAGCCCAGGGTGCTCCAACCTGCCCTTGGACACTGCCAGGGATCCAGGGGCAGCCACAGCTTCTCTGCCCACCCTCCCAGGGAAGGATTTTCCCCAATATCCGACCTAAACCTTCTCTCTGTCACTTTGAAGCCATTCCCCTTGTCCTGTCACCCCAGGCCCTTGGAAAGAGTCTCTCTCCATCTCTCCTGGAGCCCTTTCAGATGCTGGAAGGCTGCAATGAGTTCACCCCAAAACCTTCTCTCTTCCAGGCTGAACAATCCCAGTTCTCCCAGCCTTTCCTCACAGGAGCTGCTCCATCCCTCCCATCGACTTGGTGGCCCCCTGTGGAACAAGGGACAACCCTCATTCCTGTGACAAACCGAGTTCCCATCACCTGACTCTGTTGGTATCAGGGACAATCAGGGGCAGTTTGAAGGACTCTGATCCATCAATCCAACACTGGCTGAGATTCCTGGCCTGGATGCACATCCAGACATCACACACACACACACACATATAAATTATATTTGCCATTTCCCACAGCCTTCAGCCACAGGTAAAGCTCGAGGAGAAGAAGAGCAGGACTAGTTTATGCCGCCAAGGGAAAGGTTAAAGCCCCAATTAGTGTGTTTGGGGGCCAGCACAAGAAATGGCTTCGTTAACGTCTGCCTGGAAACTCAATTCCCTTCCCAGCCACAGCCTTGGCCTTTCACAACGTTGTTGATCAGCAGCAACATTCAGGTTGTGCTGCAGCAAACAATTCTCCAAAGCACTTGGGTTTAACCCTTAATTGTCACTCTTATTTAGTCACAGCCATCACTGAGTGCAAATAAAAAGGTTAGCTTGCGTAATTCCTGCAGGGCTTTATGGGCCACTGACAAACCCCCTCCTAACCTCTGCATTTGGGTGATTTCTTTATGCCATTGCCTCACTTGCAGCTATTCTGCACCTGGGACGTGCCTTTGGATGGGTAAAGATGTGGAATTTCGAATTTCTGGGCTTCTCCCCATTTTGTAGATGGAAAAAGCTGCATGAACATGACTGAGCAACAGCCAGCCCATCACAAAATCCCATATCCCTCAGAGCTTTGGGGCCTTTCCCCTCAGAGCTGGGCGAATTTCTTCCAGATTCACACTCAGTGTCACTTTGTCCCATTTTCCCCTCCTCCCTTGTGCTTTCTTCATTGTACAAACCCCTTGTCTTTTTTTTCCCTGACTCTCTTTCAACAACCTGTAATCAAATATTTCTCTACAAGAAGTGCCCAAGGTTTGTTTGGGTTTTTCCCCCTCCCTCTCACTGGATGAGCATGTGGCTGTCTAGTTCAGAGGCTCCTTTTAAACAGAAGGCTAATTACTTCTCTGCAGCCACAAAAGTTAACTATAAATATGTAAATTGGGAAAGAATAAAATTCTCGTTAAACATTAGGCATTTACTATGGAAATTAAGTGTCATTAGATGCATAAAAGACTTTTCCCAGCGTTTCTCTTCAAGCCTTCATTAGTGAAGTGATCCTAATAAACACAGAAATGGGCCACCCCATCTAAACAAAATCAGAGCCATCCTGAATTGATGCCCAGAACTCAAACCCAAACGTTTTTTAGAATGAGTTTGGAGCTTTCACTTCCACTGCTTTCATTTCCTTCCCTGCTTTGCATTTCCCCTTTGGTTCTTCGGTGGATCCAACACGAGGGGCAAAGCCTCCAACATCACCCCACCAGAAAAGCTGTTCACTTCAGATTTTGGACTGAGATGGAGCCAGATATTACAGAAGCAGGAAATATTCTGGGCAAAATATGTAAAACCCATTAGTTTGGGGCTTTAAAGTAGACAAAGTTGAGGGTTGGAGCAAAATTCTTGGAGAAAGGGTGGGAAATCCATCTTGGGGCACTGGAGATCAGATACTTATCTGAAAAATGAGGTAGGGATGGATTGTCCTGATTATTTTTCCATGAGTTTGTGAAAACTCTCCTTGTCTTCGTGTCTTTCCAGCCCAACTCCTCTCAACTCTGCAGTGACAGGACAAGGGGGAATGGCTTCAGACTGAAAGAGGTTGGATATTGGATGTTGTTTAGATTGGATATTGGGAAAAAATTCTTTAGATGGGATATTGGGAAGGAATTGTGGCTGGGAGGGTGGGCAGGCCCTGGCCCAGGTTGGGCAGAGAAGCTGTGGCTGCCCCTGGATCCCTGGCAGTGTCCAAGGGCAGGTTGGAGAACCTGAGCTGGTGGGAGGTGTCCCTGCCCATGGCAAGGGTTGGAATGAGATGGTCTTCCAGGTTCCTTCCAACCCAAACCATTCCATGGTTCTCTGACCTTCACTCAACATCCGTGTCAGCCAATCCATCCATAATAAGCCATGACTGAAAATGCAAATTATTCCGTTCCTCAACAGCCTCCCTGGACTTTGGAGGTTCATGGAAACCCTCACATGGAAGCCCCCAGAGACATGGAACAGTTTTCTGAAGGATTTCCTTCTGGATACACCACTGTGGTCCTCTAAATTCCTGCAAACTCAAGCTGCTCACAGGGTCACTTATGCAGAAGAGTCATCAAAGGCAATCAATTTATTGGACCACATTTTCAGATAACAAGACACAACAAGAGGGTTGGGTGAAGGGTGGTGGGGTTTGGTAAGATGTGTGGCTGTCTCTTCTTCTAAGGTTTAGGGCACTTCCTGCAGGGGGTGAGGTGAAAGGATGAAACTCTTCCCTCTCCACTCTCCATCCAAACCAGTCAATCCCAGTCCATCCCAAGGCCAGCACAGCAATTCTGCTCTCAGTCAAAAAAAAAAGTCAGATGGAGAGGTGGAAATATTTCTTTCTCTGTGTGGTTTTTTTTTCCCCATGACCTGGGATTGATTTGTGAAAAAGAAAGAAAAATCACAAACTTGGAAAACCTGTGGCAATTTTTGTCCCTTCTCTTTAACACCCACCCACACACAGGCAGCCTGTTGTCAACAGAAAGTGGTGATTAAAAATAATGGGGATTTTTGACACAGAACTTTCTAGATTGCCCACTTTTCCCTGAAAAACATACAAATCTATCTGGAAATGATTGCCAAGCCATGTCCAAGCCCTCAATCCCACCTTTGCCCACGTCATATCAGTCCCCACAGTCATTACCAAACTTAGATCTTGGGAAGGAATTGGTGGCTGGGAAGGTGGGCAGGCCCTGGCCCAGGTTGGGCAGAGAAGCTGTGGCTGCCCCTGGATCCCTGGCAGTGTCCAAGGGCAGGTTGGACGGGGCTTGGAGCACCCTGGGCTGGTGGGAGGTGTCCCTGCCCAGGGCAGGGGGTGGCACTGGATGAGTTTTAATATCCCTTCCAACCCAACCCATTCCATGATACCATGAATCATTCCATGATTCTCTAAGTGGGGAATTAATTCCTTGTTTTGCTTTGCTTGTGTGGCTTTTCCTTTCTCTATTAAACTGTCTTTATCTCAATCCACCAATTTCCTCAGTTTTACCCTTCCCTGACAGCCAGGGCACAGCATTTTAAGACTATTTAAGGGATTTTTGGGACACTTCATGAGCCAAAATCTGTTGGTCAAAGGCTCAGCACCACCAGGATCTGTCCCTGGCTTGACAGAGAATCACCCAGGTACTGGAGGCCACTTAGCCTGGGGCTTGTGCATGTGGAATCATGGAATGGTTGGGGTGGGAAAGGACCTCAAAGCCCACCCAGTGCCACCCCCTGCCATGGGCAGGGACACCTCCCACCAGCCCAGGGTGCTCCAAGCCCTGTCCAACCTGCCCTTGGACACTGCCAGGGATCCAGGGGCAGCCACAGCTTCTCTGGGAATCTGTGCCAGTGTCTCACCTGTCGGTGAGTCCTGCTGGAAAAAAGAGGAAGGGGTTGGGAGTGGAGCCTCCAGGTTCCATGGGAATGGCATCCCTTTGATTCAGGCTGAAAGAAAAAAACTGGGAGACCCTTCTCTGTAGCAGGAGCTGCACCAAATTCCATCACTCCGAAATCCATCAGCCCTGGGGAACAACATTATTTGGCCTTTATTTTCTCTATCAATAAACAGAGACAAGTAACCAGAAACTGTTTTCCCTCCAGCCACAGCTTTTCTCCCCCTGGAGCTCCATCAATCACAAGCCATCACTGTCAGCTCCACTTCGCCCCAGCGCTGGTGGTTATGGAGGAACTTTTATGGCCTGAAGTTCAGTGGAGCGGGGCTGGAAGCACAAACACTCTGTGACTGCACCCAGATGGCTGAGACCTGGATCTGGGTTATTTATGCTTTTGGAAAGGTGTTATTCAATATAATGCTGGAGTTCTAAATGTTTATTCCAAGCACTTCCCTGACAAAATTTAACCTGCAGTCAATGGAGTGGCTTAATAAGGGGTGGGATGGAAGAAAAGTCTTCTCCTGTGTCTGTGGGCCATAAATCACAGATGTTGCAAGGGCCACAAATCTTGGCTTTTCATGCCATTTAATCTCAGCTCCCGCAGTGATGTTGAAGGAGATTTAAATGTTTCCAGTTCAGGTGTCCTGGTCTGCTCATTCCTTGAAAACTGGCACAAGTTGTAGGGCTGGGAAAAGCTTCTGCAAGCACAGCCTTGTGTCCTGGAAATGGGAATTGTGTCTCACTGAACATGCTGGATGTCACACATGGTTTGGGACCAGTCCCTTCAGCATCAGACCTGCCCTTGGCTTAACCAAATCAGACACATCTTGTTATACAAGCGTTGAGATGGGGCTAAATTATTTTGGCTGATGATCAAGCATCTCCTTTAGGTAAAAATATGTGTCTTAATCCTCACTAAATCATGCCCAGGATCCACTCCTGACCATTGGATGCTGCAGTCCCAAGTCCAAAAGCAGAAAACATCCCAAAGTCTGTCTTAAAGACCAAACCCCACATTTTTAATTTGGAAAACTCATCAGTCAGAATCCTCCCATAAAACAGGTTTGTGTACTCCTTCCTAACCCCAAAATTCCAACCTCCCCAACCAATCTCCTTCAACAATCTCACCAGGCAGAGTCCTCCCATAGCCCAGCTTTGTGTTGCCTTTTTTAATTCCTGGGCGCTTCTCCAAACTTTTTCTTCCCACCTCCCCAACCCTGGAAGCAAAAAAAAAAAAAAAAAAAAGAGGGGATTTAAAACTTTTTGCTTTCCTTCTGGGAGACAGCTGCAAACACGGGCAGTGCTCGAGGGCAGAGGGAGAGCTGCCTTGGCCCCTGTCAGACTGAAAAGCAAGTGACCTGGATAAAAGCTCGGCACAGTCCTGGAAGTCTGGGATGTCTCTGCGGATCGGCAAAGCTCTGTTAGCTTGTCAAGCCGGGGCACACGAAGCGGGGCCCTGGTCTGGCTCCAGTGTCAGCCCCGCTGATGTCAAAGCACCCACTGCATCCCAGCTGCACTTCCCCTGTCCAAAGCTGCTTCCAAGCCTTTGGAAAAGTGAGGGAAAGACCAGATGTCTGAGATGGAACCCAGAGCCAACAAAAAACCCCTGTGCTTTTAGGAAAACTCAGCGCCAGCGCCGCTCGTTTTTTGTAGCCACGCTGAATTCCTCTGCTCCTTTTATGTGCTTTCTCCTTGGATTTGGTTGGTTCCTTGGTTTGTTTTCTTGGTTTGGCACCTTGGTTTGGATCCTTGGTTTGGTACCTTGGTTTGGTTCCTTGGTTTGGTACCTTGGTTTGGTACCTTGGTTTGGTACCTTGGTTTGGTTCCTTGTTTCCCCTTGGTTGAAATAGAAGATGCAGCTCTGAGCTCTTTGGTTTTTATCCCATCCGCACGTCAGATCCTCCAGTTTTCCCCCTGTCCCAGCACAGGGGGAGGTTGGACAACCAAGCTCCTGGTTTCCATGTCCCTCCTGCCCCTCGTTTTTCAGCCAGCTGAAGGGCCCATGCACAGGTGGGATGTTTTTTAGCTGTTTCCCTCTTCCTTGGCTGCATAAAGCACTGCCTTGTCAGGGAGAGCAGCTGAAATACCTGTTCGAGCTCAGTTTCTCCCCGAGGCTTTTGTAGTACGAGTACAGGAGTCAGAATTAACCAGCACATAAATAAATAACCTCCAAACACCAAGCCCTGCTATTTTTTAAACCCAAGAAACCTCTGGGCAGGTGTTTAGGAAGTGAGTTCGTTGCCTTGGGGAAAAGTGATTTGTTTTCACACATGACACTGTGCTTTATTAAAGAGTGGAGCCTATTTGGGGGTGGCATTTATTTGGTGGCAGAGATTCCCTCTGGTCCTCTTTGGTTCCCTTCCCCTCCCCGGTGATGGGACCAGCAGGATGAGGGAGAGAGATGAGGTTTTTAAACCCCCTTGATCTATTAATCTGACCAGATTTGCAAGGTTTTCTGTGTGTTGTCACATGCATGTCCCCACCCTGGAATAACCCACGACAATTCCCCAGTAATGGGGATTTCTTGCCCTTCCCTAAAGCTCTGCTTCCTCAGTGCAGGGAGGAAACCCCTGAACCACCTCAGAAATCGGATTTTTAAGCTGTCAGGTCTCCAGAGGTGGTGGAGAAAATGCATTTTTAGGACACATTCCAGGCCAGGTTGGACAGGGCTTGGAGAACCCTGGGCTGGTGGAAGGTGTCCCTACCCATGGCACTGGATGACCTTTAAGGTCCCTTCCAACCTCATTTGGTGAGTCCGTGGTTTTGTATCATTTACAAAATAAATGAATCACTGATTATGTTTGGCCATCTGAAGCAGATGATGTTGCTTCTCACTGTGGACTGTCAGTCCTGGAAAGAGTCTCATCAGCTCCAGCTGTAAGTTCTCCCTGGTGGTTCATCCTACAGGTGCAGGGAGGTGGTGACTGGGTGATAATGTCATCCAGTGAACCTCTGGAGGAGCTGGTAGTGCCTGACCAGTTAGTAACACCACGTAGCACTTTCCTTATCCCACTTGGCTCCAGGTGCCTTGTGTGCACCAACTGCATCCCTCTAAAATCCATCACCGCTAATTAATAAATTACCCCCAGTCAGCAGAG
>VXBX01008459.1:21238-51650 GCA_013400415.1 Scytalopus superciliaris
ACCTTGGTTTGGTTCCTTGGTTTGGTACCTTGGTTTGGTACCTTGGTTTGGTACCTTGGTTTGGTTCCTTGTTTCCCCTTGGTTGAAATAGAAGATGCAGCTCTGAGCTCTTTGGTTTTTATCCCATCCGCACGTCAGATCCTCCAGTTTTCCCCCTGTCCCAGCACAGGGGGAGGTTGGACAACCAAGCTCCTGGTTTCCATGTCCCTCCTGCCCCTCGTTTTTCAGCCAGCTGAAGGGCCCATGCACAGGTGGGATGTTTTTTAGCTGTTTCCCTCTTCCTTGGCTGCATAAAGCACTGCCTTGTCAGGGAGAGCAGCTGAAATACCTGTTCGAGCTCAGTTTCTCCCCGAGGCTTTTGTAGTACGAGTACAGGAGTCAGAATTAACCAGCACATAAATAAATAACCTCCAAACACCAAGCCCTGCTATTTTTTAAACCCAAGAAACCTCTGGGCAGGTGTTTAGGAAGTGAGTTCGTTGCCTTGGGGAAAAGTGATTTGTTTTCACACATGACACTGTGCTTTATTAAAGAGTGGAGCCTATTTGGGGGTGGCATTTATTTGGTGGCAGAGATTCCCTCTGGTCCTCTTTGGTTCCCTTCCCCTCCCCGGTGATGGGACCAGCAGGATGAGGGAGAGAGATGAGGTTTTTAAACCCCCTTGATCTATTAATCTGACCAGATTTGCAAGGTTTTCTGTGTGTTGTCACATGCATGTCCCCACCCTGGAATAACCCACGACAATTCCCCAGTAATGGGGATTTCTTGCCCTTCCCTAAAGCTCTGCTTCCTCAGTGCAGGGAGGAAACCCCTGAACCACCTCAGAAATCGGATTTTTAAGCTGTCAGGTCTCCAGAGGTGGTGGAGAAAATGCATTTTTAGGACACATTCCAGGCCAGGTTGGACAGGGCTTGGAGAACCCTGGGCTGGTGGAAGGTGTCCCTACCCATGGCACTGGATGACCTTTAAGGTCCCTTCCAACCTCATTTGGTGAGTCCGTGGTTTTGTATCATTTACAAAATAAATGAATCATTGATTATGTTTGGCCATCTGAAGCAGATGATGTTGCTTCTCACTGTGGACTGTCAGTCCTGGAAAGAGTCTCATCAGCTCCAGCTGTAAGTTCTCCCTGGTGGTTCATCCTACAGGTGCAGGGAGGTGGTGACTGGGTGATAATGTCATCCAGTGAACCTCTGGAGGAGCTGGTAGTGCCTGACCAGTTAGTAACACCACGTAGCACTTTCCTTATCCCACTTGGCTCCAGGTGCCTTGTGTGCACCAACTGCATCCCTCTAAAATCCATCACCGCTAATTAATAAATTACCCCCAGTCAGCAGAGACCCCCCAACCGGCCGGTGTAAGCTCCGGTCCGAAATCAACCCGCACCTCAGTTATTACCTAGAACTCAATAATTAATGCCAATTTAACTGCTCACCTGTGTTTTCCTCCTCCCCGGTGCTGCATTCCAAGGAAATCTGGGGGAATCTCCATCAAGCCCACGCACGGGATCAGTGCCCGGTGTCTTGGAGAAGTGGGAATGAACGAGCCCTGATTTACAGGAGCTGGAGTGAAGTGGCAATGAAGCAAGAGCTGCTTTTCCACGAGGCTACTCTGTGTTTTGGAACCTGCCTCCTGGTCACTGGATGATTAGGACCTTTCCTGAGTGCATAATTTCCCTTCCCCTGAATGTTTACGATGCCTGGTTTCAATTATTCCTTCCCTTCACACTCTGTATTTCAACCTGCCTCCGATGAGCAATTCATCTGCTCTGGGAAATGACTTACCAAGACACATTTCACATACAAGGCAAATAGATTTTTGCCTCCCCTCACGATTTCACAGCATGATTTTTTACAATTCTGCTTCCCTTGTCTTATTCCCAGCAAACCTTCACCCGCAGCAGAGCTTTCCATCTGTGTATAAAATGCCACTGGATAAGAAAAGTAGTATTTAACATTATTTTGCCTGGACTCTGGTGGCACGGCACTTCCCTATGTTTCTTAATCCATAGAACAGGGTCAGAAAAATATTGGGGCCCTTGTGTGGGGCTGAAATTTCACCCTGCTGAGGGGATTTACGGGGTGTGCATGTTCAGAGGTTCTGGTGCCAATGCAGAGCTGCACTCAGTCGTGTTTCACATGACCATCAAGCACTAGCCATGCCATGATGGCTCTGGAAAAGCTTTTCCCACATATTTATGCTTTGTGGATCGTTGACACCGATTTAATTAAGAGTTGTGGGAAAATTAAGAGAGTTGGTGGATCATTGACACCAATTTAATTAAGAGTTGTGGGGGAAATGAAGGGAGTTGGTGCATTTAATGCACCTGCACGTGGCTGCTCAGCCTTTATTTCTTAGTCAGCACGGCTGGGACCCCCAGAGGTGATCAGTGAGGGCTTGGAGGGGCATCTCTTGGAAGAGGCTTTGCGTGGCAGCCCAGGTGGGCACAGGCACTGCAGTGGCACCCAGGGGGAGCCGGGATCTGTGTCAGCAGAAAGCTGGGTGAACATCCAGGCGAGGCCGAAGGAGCGCTCAGCAAAATCCATCTGCAGTTCATCGAGGCAGCACATGCAGAGAGTTCACGGGGAGTTTATCACGGCAGCTCGGGAGGGTTAATGGCCAGCAGAGCAGATTGAGCTGTGGGATTACTAAATAATGAACTTTTCTCTCCAATAAATTTGTCCCTGACTTATAAAAAATCAATAGCGGGCTACGCTTCGGACGATTTTTCCTTCTTTTGTTGGGGGAGGAAATGTGGGCTCAGAGTCATTTTTAAACTGCTCTTTCATATATAGAAAAATGTCTTTTCCCCCGACCATTTATACGGAAGCTCTGATGTGCCACATTTATTGCAGCTTCATCACCCAGATAAATTTTTATGGGGGTGCCTGGCTATTGCTTTGTTTAATCATTCCTTTCTCTTCCCTCCCCATCCCTCTCCTCCTTCCCCTTCCATGCTTTTTTTATGACACCATCACCGGCGTGGATCTGCAGGAGTGTTTTCATGTGATGCGGGATGTCAGAGAGGTCAGGTCAGCTGGGAAGGAGCCAAAAATATTAGCACTTTCCAGCCACTGAAGAGAGAAATTGAAATCATAGTTAGCACTTACAAACTGGCAGATCTCCAACTACAAGGAGAGGAAGGGCTTTTGGAATTCTTTTTTATTTTCTTTCCAAGCAGAGAGGAGATGTCTTCGGTTGCTGGCTAAAGCACAGGCTGATGTGGGCTGGTGTTTGGGTTGGAAGGGGGTGCTGGGTTCATGTCTGTTCTTGGAGTGCTGTGTTTCCTGAGTTTCCCACAATCCTGCTTCCATCCAACTCCATATGGAAGCAAGTCTCTCCAATGTTCCCGTAACAGTGGACTCCCTCCCAGTGCACATTCCCTGAATAACTGCCATGTCCCAGGGCTAAATTTAAATTCTAGGGATGTATCACCTGGATTCCAGCTCTCCTCACACCTGGGGGACTGTTTAAATCCTTCCTGTTCTTCAGGAGAACAATGTACAGCTCTGGGAATTAAGCCCCAGGTACGAGGCCCCGTTAAGCATTTGAACGCCGTGACCTTCAGCAAACCCTTCAGCTGCTTTGGGGCTTTTTCATCCTTGTCACGTAAAATGATAGGAAAAATCAAACCCGGGTTTCTTGCGGTGCATGGAGGAGCCATTCCATGATGGAGCCAAGCTTTTGCCTCTGGGACAGATGTCCTGGATGGCTGAGGGGGTGGACAGTGTGTCTGTGTCTGCTCTGCTGCCCCAGAATGAGGGACCTGAGACTATTTTGCTGTGTGCCAAGTCAGAAAGCCTTTATGATCTCAGAGGGGCTTTCCCAGCTGAAGAGGAGGGATTTTACCACATTTTACATCACTCCTGAAGATCTTCATGATACTTATGGCATGAGAAAAGAGGCAGAGCCTGTATGAACCTGTGGATGCAGCTTCAGGAATAGTCTAATGGAATCCCAGAATGGCTGAAGTTGGAAGGGACATTAAACCCCACCGCGTGGTAACCCCCTGCCATGGGCAGGGACCCCTCCCACCAGCTCAGGTTGCTCCAAGCCCCGTCCAACCTGCCCTTGGACACTGCCAGGGATCCAGGGGCAGCCACAGCTTCTCTACCCAACCTGTGCCAGGGCCTGCCCAGCCTCACAGCCAAGAATCGCTCCCTAATATCTATCCCAAATTCCCCTTTCCAGTTTGCACCCCTTACTCCTTGTCCTGTTCCTACAGCTCCTGACAAAAACATCACCCTGAGCCTTCTCCAGGCTGAGCAGTCCCAACTCCCTCAGCCTTTGCTCCAGTCCCCTCCCTGGGCTCTCTCCACTCTGTCCATGTGTTTCTTGTACTGGGGAGCCAGAACTGGCCCCAGTGCTCCTGGTGTTGCCCCACCAGTGCTGAGCAAAGGGGCAGGATCCCCTCCCTGACCTGCTGGCACTGCACCCCAGGGTACCATTAGACTTCTTTGCAGCAAAGGCTCACTACTGGTCAATCTGGTGCCCACCAGCTCCCCAGGGCCTTTTCTGCCAAGCTCTTTTCTAGCTGGGTGGCCCCAGCACAAACTGGTGCCTGGGGTTGTTCCTCCACACGGGCAGGACTTCACTCTTCTCCTTGTGGAGTTTCCTGTTGTCCCATTTCTCCAGCTTGTGGAGCTCTCTCTGGATCTGGGACTGTGGAACGAGGGCAGCATGATCCTCTGGCTTGTTTCATTTCCCTGTTAAAGAAGAACTCAGTGAACTGTTATGGAACCACCATCAGTGTGGCTTGGAAAACATGATCACAGAAGCCACCTGCTGCCACTAAAACCCAGGGAGTTTTGCAGGATTTCCATCCAAGAATCAGCTCCACTGCAGCTCGGGCATGGCTGTCACATGGCGGGGGGACAATCCAGCAGCCACACAGCACTAAGTGCTGATTGACCCGGAGCCACTGCTGTGGTGGCAACTGGAACAAAGGACCAAGCAGCTGGCTTTGCCATCTGCACCTGCTTCAGTGCAGCTCCACAAACTCCTCTGTGTGGGTTCCCAGCTGGGAGGAAAGGCAGCAAATCCAGTGGTAAAGTGGGATTCCATGCTGGCTGGGGCTGTGGCTCCTGCTCACTGGGATGTGCCAAGCCCTTTGTGCAAGTTGTGCTGAGCTCCAAGCCTGGGTGTGTGGGAGAGAGCAGTGATGGGCTCTGGTGGGCACAATCCTCCCCTCAGCTGGGCAGCTCTGAGTGATTTCTGATGCTGGTTGTAGCTCACCAGGAATAAAAACCAGGTGTTCAGAAACCACTCAGTGCCCAAAGTGCTTCCAAGAGCTTTGTTTGCATCCAATGTCTCGTTCCATCCAGCTGGGCACAACAAGGAGAGCTCTGCAGCGTTTCACCTAAGAGTGCTGGGACACGGATGGAAAAGGCTGGACAGGGGCTCCACAGTTCCAGGGGTCAGGAATTAGGGATTGTGAATGGTCAGCCAAGCCCTCAAAACCTGCAAAGCAAATTGAAGGCATATGGAGGCTTTTTTTTCTCCAAGAAGAGGTGAGACAGAGGGAATCCCTGATGTGCTGGGATCCTGGGAAAACTGAAAGTCTAAATTCCCTAAATAAGGTATACTTTACCTTCTGGTAATTTCGTTGTTGTGATAATGAGCCTGACCCCCCTCTGGCTCCCCTCTCCTGTCAGGGAGTTGCAGAGCCAGAAGGTCCCCCCTGAGGCTCCTTTTCTCCAGGCTGAGCCCCCCCAGCTCCCTCAGCCCCTCCTGCTGCTCCAGCCCCTTCCCAGCTCCGTTCCCTTCCCTGCACACGCTCCAGCCCCTCCGGGTCTCTCCTGGCTGAGGCTCCCAGAGCTGCCCCCGGGGCTGGAGGTGCCCCAGCAGTGCCAGCACAGGGACGGGCACTGCCCTGGGATGGGACAATCCAGGTGCCTTTGGACTCTTGCCCACCTGGGCACCCCTGGGCTCGTGTCCCACCACTGTCACAGCACCCCCAGGTCCTTTTCCAGCTTTCCAGCCCCTCTGCCCCAGCCTGGGGCTGCAGGGGATGGTGTGACCCAAGTCACAACGGGACTTGGCCTTGTTGTCCCTCATGCTGTTTGGTCTCTGGCCATCAATCCAGCTAATCCAGATCCCTCTGCAGAGCTTTCCTGGCCTCCAGCAGATCCACATCCCACCCACCTCAATGTCATCTGCAACTTAGGGTGCCCTCGATCCCTTTGTTCACATAATTGATAAAGATATTAAACTGCACTGGCCCCAATATTGATGTTTAAGGGACACCACTGGTGAATGATTCCCAACTGGATTTAACTTGCCTCCAATTTGCCACATTTCTGGCAGCACCCAGCATTGCAGAGGCAATGGGAGCCCAGACCTCCAAAGGCTAATCCCAGAGAAGTGCTCAGCTCCATCCTGGAACCTCTGGAAAGCCCTGGGCTTTGTGGTCCTCAGTGCTGGTCTCACAGGGCTGGTTCTGTGCAGGGCCCATCCGCTTAGCAGTGATCTGTGTTTAATAACTGGGAAGCAAATGCCTGGGAAGAGCCAGCTAAAGCACAGATACACAATAAAGCATCCTGGGAGGGATTAAGGGAAGTACTATTTGCTGGGGATTATCCAAAAGCAGGACGGTTTTCTCTCTTATAATCCCACCTCATGGTGTCCCTGGAAGTGCAGAAATCCCGGCTGTCCACGGGCTCCGTGTGCTCCGTGACAGACCACAGGGATCATTTGGAGGGGATGCAGGGCCTGAAGAAGATGAAAAGGAAGTCTAATCTTTTGTGTGCTCTCCGTTTGCAGGAGACATTCCCACGAGCAATGACTTTGGTAGGGCTGATTCATAAGGAGCTGATTGTCTGGAGGCATCAACCCTGAGAAGGGAGAGAAACAAGAAATAATTATGAGTTTGACTAATGCATCATGTCACAGTGTGCAGTCAGCTCAGTGCTCCTGGAGCTCCCAGCCCAGGGAGCTCTCATTCCATAATGTTAATTAGGGTCAGCCTTGAGGCTGCCAGACACAGCCCTGCTCTTGGTTTTCCATCTCATCCTGTAACTGTCCAGCTCCTGGGATGGTCCCAGCTCTTCTCCCCATGCACACAGAACCACAGGATCATTCAGGCTGGAAAAGACCTCTGAGGTCATCAGCTCTCCCAGTCTTTGCTTTTCCTACCATGGGTTTGAGGAGTATCTTTCTGTGCAGTCTCAGGGCCCCAATTCCTTGCTCTAACATCCCTCCATCCAGCCTGGAGGGTGATATGAGACTTCATGTCCAGCTCCTGGCAAGCACCAAAAAGGAGCCTGGGAAACATCCTGGTGTCACACAGAGGATAAAAGGTGACACAGTGCAGGGGTGGGACACCTCACTAACCACTGGCTGGTGTGACACCAAAACTGGCCCTAGAGACACCAAAATTGACCTTAGAGGTGCCAAAACTCACCTTAGAGACACCAAAATTGACCTTAGACATGCCAAAACTGACCAGAGCCATCACTGCATGAGTGTGACAGGGCAGGATCAAAGTGCTCTGTCTAAGAGGCACACCCTGAAAGCAGAAGGGTCAAAACTCCTGGACATAATTCCATGAAAGTGCCTTCATCAGGAAGGATTTTCCCAGACATTCTTCCCTTGGCATCTCCACAGCTGGTCAGTGGTTCCTGAGCTCTGTTGGGTGCAGACAGGTAGGAAATGAGCAAGCCTTCTGTCCTGAAGGCTTAGCCATTATTCCTTCTCATTTGTTGGATTTCTTGTTTACAGTAAAGGTCACACTACCTGGAAACACGGGGGTGGCATTTGGGAGTTTCTTTTCCACGAGGCAAAAAAAGGTAAATCAGCTTACACCGGACACAGGAACAAGTTGTCAGTGTTTCTTTTGCATTCACACACACACAATGCATGCCGAGGTAGGAAAACATTCTTCAAGAGATGAAAGAAAAGCAGATAACAGCGGTGTGCTTTATATAATTCAGGCACAATGATCTGTCAGCAGAGCAAGGTAATTATCCCAATAAGATTTCACGAAACGAGAAAATATCATGGATTTTATAAACCTTATTAACATGCAGAATGAATACAAAACAACAAAAGGAGCCTTAAAACAAAACATTATGTTAAAATCAATATTGATTGCCAGCGATAAGTGTTATATGAGGCAGTAAAATTCCATAAAATTCCCCCCTCCGAAACAAGGCTGGAGACAAATCAAAGGAGAACAAATGGCTCTAAACCAGCCTAATCTCTTTGCAAAGCAGGGCAGGAGCATCACGAGGCTGATTTGTTCCAACAGCAGCTTTTCCCAAAAGCCCACCCTCCTCTCCTTCTCGTGCCCCCCTGCAACAAGCCCAGATAAGAGCCCATTACCGAGCGCACCATAATGGTGCCTGCAGGGACGGGATTAGAGGGAGCACCATTTGAAAATGAGCAGCCTGGTTCAAGGAGCAGCACGGGAGCCCTCCAGGCACAGGGGGACGTTTGGAACTCACACATGTGCTGCCTCCCCAAACGCTGCTTCCATTGCCATCTCCCTTCTCCTCCCTGCAAACTCCTGCAGCCTCTCCAGCCTGTTCCGCAGTGGCTCCCTGGCAGCTCCGAGCTGGGGCAGGGACACTGTCAGGGTGTGCCTGTGTGATGCTCCAACTGCTCCAAAGGCTGGATTCCTCTCCATCCTTCCCAAAATTGTCTGTCAAAACTGTATTTTGAGCCCCCCCCTGCAGAGCTGCCCCAGCCCTGGGCAACAACAGCACAAGGACGTGGAGCTGCTGGAGCGAGTCCAGAGGAGGCCCCGGAGATGCTGCAGGGCTGGAGCCCCTCTGNCCCCAAGCCCCACACTAAGCGGTCCCCAAGATGTGTGTAAGGCTGTGCCAAGCCGAGGGACAGACCCTGGTGGTGCTGAGCACTCCGAGCTCCATCCTTGCAGCACCGAGCTCCAGAGCCACCAGACCTCAGCAGGGAGTTACAGCCCGGGGTTCCCTGTGCTGTGGTGGTTTGCAAACATCTCCAGGCCTCCCTTGGGGGATCCAACCCTGCAGTGCCACCCCCTGTGCACACCTCCTGAGTGCTCAGCTGAGATTGGAGCCCCAGAGCCCCAGATTCTGAGGCGAGCTGAGGGTATCGTGCTGTGCTTGGGGGGACAAACAGCCACATCTGCAGCCAGAGAGTTCCTCAGATGGAACAAAAAGGGAAGGTAAATATTTATAGCTCGGCCTAAATTAACAAAGAAGTGAGTGAGAGAACTGCCAACAATTCATTTGAGTGCATAAATCTCCCAGAGGAAGAAAGATCATTAATAGTCCAACAAGTGCTCGGAGACAGGGACAATCCAACATCCCTCTTTACTCTCCAAAGGGCATTTCAGTCAGCACGTTGTCTGCCTCCCTTCCCTGACTGCAGTAGCATTCCCTTTGGGAAAAGACACAAAATCACTCAAATTCTCAGTAACTCCTGCTGTTTCAGGTGTTTTGGGATGAAGTGCCATCAGCCAGAGCTGGAAGCACTCCGGTGCCAGACAGGACAGCTGGGAAAGAAAGCAAGTCAAACTCACTTGGTTTTTATAAAGTAATTTTAGCCTGTAAAATTCCCATTTGTCTTAACAAATGTAGTCAGAGAAAGCCTTGGATTTGGTTTGGTCTGAATGTGAAAGCTTAAGGGAAAAGGTGCGTGGCTGTAAAACACATGTGGGATCGGAGCAGAGTTCCCTGCACTCCCAAATGGACACACACACACACTGGGACACTGTTGGTGGCAGTGTTGGTGACACTGTTGGTGACACGAACTGAACCACAGGTGGATCTCAAAAATGGGCTTTGGCTGAGAAACCCAGTGCTGAAACCACGTCAGGGTGGGAATGAAGTGACATTCGGGATAATTCCCATCTTCAGCTCTGGCCTGTCAGGTGTTTTCACTTCTCTGAGGAGGTTGAGGTGAAACATTTTGTTATTTCTAGATAAAAAAAGGAATTAAGAGTTTTGTTTCTATTATGATTATTATTGCTACTGCTATTACTAGTATTACCATTAGTATTACTATTATTACTCTTATTATTATCAATATAATTATTGATATTATTATAATTGTTATTATTGTCATTGCTCTGGTTGTTACTGTTGTTATTACTGTTGTTGTTATTATTACTATTTTTACTATTCAGGTTTGCAATCCTCTCTCAAAACAGGAACAGGAAACATCAGACCTTCTCCCATGACAGCAATTCCATTTCTATTCCTTATTATATCCTGCCCCTTCCACAACATATTCCACTTCAGGACAGGAAACCTTCGAGGGAGTGTTTCCAACTGGCCACTTAATAAGCACATCATCCTTAGGGTGCAATGGACTCTTATCCACATTGTCCAGCCACATGTGCTGGGAGTTTTTCACCTCCAGGAAAGGCTTAAAGTGGGAGAACAAATATTAAAAGACTGAATATTGAGTTAGGACAAGAGATTTTGATTCTGCTGGAGTTGTTGCAGCCCATAAATGCCTCATGCAGCTTGGCCCCGGGTGTAAGTGCTGCCAACAACAAATGAAATCACGGCTCTCCACAGTTTTGGTCCTGTTAGAAGAGATTCAGATGAGAAGAAAATCCTGGTTGTGAGGGTGGGCAGGCCCTGGCCCAGGTTGGGCAGAGAAGCTGTGGCTGCCCCTGGATCCCTGGCAGTGTCCAAGGCCAAGATGAAGCAACCTGATCTAGTGGAAGGTGTCCCTGCCTGAGCCAGGGTGTAAGAATGAGATGGTGTTTAATGTCCCTTCCAACCCAAACCATTCCATGGTTTCACTCTGGGCACCAGCCCATGGCCAGCCTGTGGCTGAAGAAAGAGCTGCCACAAAGAATGAGGAAAAAGGGGGAAAAAGAGGTCAATGCTCATCTCCTCAATCTCATTGTAAACCCTCTGAAACTCCCTGGCCAGGCAGGGGGTGCTCCTCACCACTGTATTTTGGAGAGTCAGATAACAGCAGGAGGCTGCTCCTGACCCCGGTGCCTCACAGGGCTGAATTAAAACAATAATGTTAATGAGACTATTACTGATGAGCTGTGTGCTGCTAAAAGGGGAGCTTCTCCTTCACAGCAGCTTCCCCTCCGTGGCTGACCATCCATCTGCTGCGAGTGCTGCCTCACCAAGTGAACCCTGCGCTGCTGGGAATAGTGGGGGAGGATTTTGGGGTCAGGCACAGGGTGAGCTCAGGCTCTGGGTCACGTGGCTGGCCTGAAATGTCACCCCTGCACTGGGACAGGGGGGAGCGGGCAGGGTCGTGGCCGGCACTAAAAGGAGTGTTTGTGCCACGCTCCGTCCAGTGCCTCGGACTGTGAGGGCCCAGACAATCCTTCCCTTCATTCTCCAGCTGAGTGGTGTTTGACAGGAAGACAGGGAGCTGTAACTTCCTTCATCTGATTATGTTTTTTCCCTGCTTTTTTCTTTCTTTTTAAACTTTCACAGAGTGACAGAAGGGAAGGGATCAGCCCAGTTGGAAGGGATCTACAGGGATCAGTGTCCAACCCTCAGCCCTGCAAGGGCCATCCCCAAGAGTCACACCCTGTGCCCCAGAGGATCATCCCAAGGCTCCTGGAGCTCTGGCAGCCTTGGGGCTGTGCCCACTGCCCTGGGGAGCCTGGGCAGTGCCCACCACCCTCTGGGGGAAGAGCCTTTTCTAATATCCAACCCTGACACACACCCTACTTGTGCAGTTGAAGGGAGGGAGGGTGGGATTCAATTCCAAAGCAATATCAGCATTGAAGAGACAACAGAATCCTTAGGTTGTCTCTTCCTGCACCACTGTTGCTCCAGCAGAGACCTCAGGGCACCTTGGGGTTTACCTGTTCCAGTCCTGGGATTCTGGGGACATCCCGAGAGGAACAACCCCACAAGTGGAAGCAGCAGAGACAGGAGGGATCCAGATCCACATGGTCCTTGCCTGAGGGGGGAATTCATGCCCCCTGCTCAAATTCCTGCCCCTGCTCATAACACTGCCAGACCTGGTCTCTCTGGACAAGGGAGAGAGCTGGTTATGCCATGTATGATCCCTTCCCTTCGATGCCAGAGGTTCTTTCTCTCCCTAGGGAAGTCAGGAGGTAGGATTTGCAGAGAAGGTGCTTTGTGCTGATTGCCTCTCTTGACCTCACACAGCAATATTCCTCCTCAGCTCTCCTTGTGGCACTTCAAGGGCATGATTCATCCCACTGAAATTATCCAAACCAAAATGTGGATTTCTTGCTGCTGGATACCAGCTGAGCCCAAAGGGGTCAGCCCAGGAGGTGGCATTTGCCACTTGCATGTCTCAGGGTGGGGCAGATGAACCCCCACGAGGCTAAAGAGACGTTCAGATTCCTGAAAATACCATAAGCACCTGGGTACAGGCAGGAGCTCAATCCTAACAACTTGTCTGATCTGGAAAAGGGGACATGTACTCCCAGTTTCAGGGCATAGAGACATCCCTTCTCCTCTTTTCCTGCGTTGTCCTGTCAGAGCTCACCTGGGATTTGCAGAGAAAATTGTGACCCTCTTTTCGTTGCTCCTGCACATTTTAGAGACCACAATCTTAAATCTCAGGCTTTCTCCTGTTCCTTTCAGCCTCCTCTGCTGTTCCATGGGAGACAGGAGGCTGCCACAGGACTGGAGCATTTTTAACTTTGCTTTTCCCCCTCATCAAGCTAACCATTCTATTATGAAACGGTGATTTCACTTCTTAATCTTCCTATTTTCCTCTCAGTGTGTGTTTGCTAATGAATTTCACGAGTGGCTGCAGGAGGAGCAGGGAGAAGGGATGTTCTTCTCCTTCATCTGGACATTTTCCCTGCAAGGCAACCAGACCAACACGGTTTTTTGGGTGACCTGTCATTCCAGTTAGACCCCAAATACATGGGAGAAAGGGATCAGTGGGGTCTGGGAAGCCACAGCCTCTAGGCCTTCCTGCCATCCAAACATGGATGAGGAGACTTTGTCCAGCACTTTCTGATGGCCCAAGGCTGGAGGATCCCAGGTGACTTTGCAGGTGACAGATTGAGGGAAGGACAAGGATTAAAGCAACTGAGCTGCTCTAAGGGCACAGTTTTGGTCTCCAGCTCTGAGTAAGTCGGAATAAACTCATAAATTCTTCCCTGTGAGGGTGGTGAAGCTGTGGCTGCCCCTGGATTCCTGGAAGTGTCCAAGGGCAGGCTGGACAGGGCTTGGAGCACCCTGGGCTGGTGGGAGGTGTCCCTGCCCATGGCAGGGGGTGGCACTGGGTGGGCTTTCAGGTCCCTTCCAAGCCAAACCATTCCATGATGATAACAGTTGAGTAGCTCATACATATGATACACTCCATGCAGTCTGGAAGTTCTAGAATTCCTTTCCCAGTGGTGAAGTTGAAACTGAAGCCACCACCAAGGTGCCTAAAGATGCAGAGATTCCTGGCATTTGCTGAAATGCCTGTATTCCGTAGGTATCTCTCTCCAGATTCCCGGGAGCCTCTACAAAGTCTACAAACCCACAAGCAGTGTGGAAATCTTCTGGCCAAGGAGGAATCTCTGTCCTTCCAACACAGCAGCTCCTGCTGCTATTCAATCCCAGGAGGGGTTTCCTCTCCTCTCAGCTCTTCTGATGGCATGGGATTGTTTTTAAATGTGTGTGTTTTCAGATCAAAGGCCCTAAACCAAAGCATTATGTGTTGTAGTTGGTGTTGTTGGCCCTGAAGGTGAGTGTTGCCTGTCTTGTGGTGTGAAAACATGTAGGGAAAGTGAGGGTATTCGGGATAATGAGGAGATATGGCTTATAGCACATTCTCCCTGGGCTTAAACATCCCCAGAATGGGGCTTGGGTGTAGTTCCAAAGTATTCTGACTCCTGAACTGAGTTGAGAATGGACTAGTGTATGTACCATGTGGATCATCAAGGGGCCAGGCAGCAGGGAATGCACTCAGTGGATGGAGTAGTTGCAACTGTAAACCTCAGATCCTAAAAAACCGTTAAAAAAAATCAAGGAGATGAACATCCCAGAGCTTTTAAAGAACGAGGCAGCTGCTTCCTCAGCTCAGGGCGATTTCCCAAAGGGTTAAGCCGCTTCTGACCCCTGCTTGGAATCAAAAAGCGGAGAAAGGAGGGAGAAAGGGGGTGAATGTTCTAAGAATTCGGTATATTGAACCGTTAAATTATCCCTCTCCCTCCACTCTGCGTTTCGAGGCTGTGTCCGGCCACACCCACGGGATTTATTCTGCAGAGAGATCAGGTCGTGGCAACACTTGTGCATTTTGCTTGAGAAAGTCACTTGGCTCCCTGCCGGGGCTGAAAGTCCGCGGGCAGCACTTTGCAGGCAATACCCTCGTTAAGCACAAAAGGCCGAGCAAGTCTAATTAGCACCGCGGCGAGTTCAAAGGGGGTTGTGCTCCCACCTTGGCACTCCAGTCAGTCTGATCCGAGTTAAGAGAGAGCGCCGTGTGTTCCCTGAGACCTCTTCTCATCAAACCACCGACACACCGCGAACCTTTTGTGCATTTTGGTGTAACAAGAGGCGGACTTGCAATTTTTCTGCAAAAGTTCGGGTGCTGAGGAGTTTCTTCCTCGGGATAAAGTGGTGGGGCACAGTCTCCGGATGTTGGGAAGAAGTAAAATATATTCAAATAAAGAGATGTTACTTTTTGCCTTCCATCCATCCACCCACGGAGTGGAAATGTTATTTTGTGGTGGTGTGACCTGTTAAATCGGTTGGCAAAGTGATTTTTGGGGGCAGCTGCCCCACTGCTCTCAGCAGCGACCTGCTGGTTCACCTGCTGTCTCAAGGGAGAGTTCATGCACATCTCTCACCCCAATCCATATATATTTAATGAAGACATCCCTAAGCCTAAGGCTAACTCTAATACCAAACCTCAGGTGTTACCAGTCCAAGACAACGAGTCCCACTAACTACACTTTGTCAAATTTGGATTTCCAGCCCGAGGAGAAATACCCTCAGACACCTAAACCGAGCCCCTAGACTTTTCAGAAACTATTTTTTTTGGAGCATTAGTAAATTATGAATGAGATTTTGGCAATAAATAAGAGTTCATTTTCCCCAGGACCACATCTTGTGGCACAACAAGTGCACATGTGCTCCCGGTCTGAGGTTCGTGGCTCTTTTGTCATCCAACAGCCAAACACGGTCAGGTACCTGTGAAAGTTGGACCAGGACTTCTCCTCTGAGGTTGCTCACTGGTTTTGAGGTGATGCTGAACTCTCTGCCCCAAACTTTATCCCCTGCTCTGAAGTTTAGCCAAAGGCAACCTGCCCCTCGTGCTTTGATAATGAGCTGGACTCCAAAGGGTATTTCCTGACAGGTCCCAGAGATGGAAGCAAAATTTATAGAATCATGGAATCGTTTGGGTTGCAGGAGACCTCTAAGACCTCTAAATCTAAAGAGCTCTAAGACTGACCAGGGCAGTGACTGTTCTGCTCTGGGCACTGCTGAGGCACCTCCAGCCCCGGGGGCAGCTCTGGGAGCCTCAGCCAGGAGAGACCCGGAGGGGCTGGAGCGTGTGCAGGGAAGGGAANGGATTCCGTGATTAATCTCGAGGTGCATTGTATGGAAAGGCATCAGCAGAGCGGCCCCAAATAGAGGTCAGTAGGGCAAGACTGGATAGGGGAGGGTCAGTCCTTGCATGTCATTTGGGCACCTTCCCGCAAGCAGAGAGCAGAGATTGAGAAATCAGCAGGATCAGCCACCCTTCCTTTCATTGCTTAAATTATTTACTTTACAGTTTTCTCTTCTCCTGGCAGCTGATTTGTCAGAGCAAGTGAAGCAGCGACAAAAGCATTGTGGCTGTGGCAGGAATATTACAGCAATTAGGAAGAGCCATAAACACTTCCCTACGACTGAAACCGCTCATTGAGCCTGACAAGCAGCCTTTTCTTCTTCCCCCCAGCCCCCAGCCACAATGCAGCCTCTCTCCCTTCCAGGAATGCCAGCACTTCTTTTTTTTTTCTTTCATTCTTTCCCACCAAGATCCATCCATGGCACTGAGACCCAGAGGGAGTGAAAGGGACCTTTCTGCTCGCCCGGGATGTCTCGTGGACAGAGTTAAGGCTGATGGAGCCCGTCACACTGGGGCTGTAGTTTGGGGAGATATCCTGAAAGCAGTGCTGGCCTGGCACGGGGCCAGCTGTCAGCTGGAATAGAGAAGTGAAACAGCTTCACCCCACCACAAACTGCTCTCCAGCAGCCACCGATCTGAGCTCCCGGCGCGTCACGGTCTGTCACTGGGAAATGATTGATGAGCTATCAGGGGATGGGGATCCTGCAGTCCTGATGAGGAGCAGGGATGGCAGAACAGCTGGGAGGGTTGCCTTGGGCTCATTTCCAGGTTTGCCTGGATTAGAGGCAAGGGAGAGGACACGCTACCAGGTCAGGATGTCATAGATGGCTCCGTGTCATTGAACTGGGTAGGGATGAGTCCTCTCGAGGTTTCTCCACAGTCACAGGAGAGATTTCTTGTCTCTTCACAGAGTTCCCTTCCACTTATATACTGTCTAAGGGAACCTCATAACATCTCAGAAAATAGTACCAAAGGGGATCTTCTAGGCCACCTGTCCTGCCATGGGGTAGAATCAGCTTTCCCCAGCCCAGTGCAATCATTTTGTCCAAAGGAGGACAATGAGGATGGGGAAGGGCCTTGAGGAGAAGTGTGTGAGAGCACTTGGGGTGTCCAGCTGGAGAGGAGGAGACTGAGGGGAGACCTCAGTGCAGGTCCAGCTCCCTGAGGAGGGACAGAGGAGGGGCAGGCACTGAGCTCTGCTCTGTGGGACAGGGACAGACCCAGGGAAGGGCTGGGGCTGTGCCAGGGCAGGCTCAGGGGGCATCTCAGGGAAAGGCTCTTCCCCCAGAGGGTGGTGGGCACTGCCCAGGCTCCCCAGGGCAGTGGGCACGGCCCCAAGGCTGCCAGAGCTCCAGGAGCCTTGGGATGATCCTCTGGGGCACAGGGTGGGATTGTTGGGGTGTCTGTGCAGGGCTGAGGGTTGGACTGGATGATCCTTGTGGGTCCCTCCCAGATCAGGATGTCCTGGGATTCTGTGATCAAACCTTCCAAACTCATCACTACAACAGCCTCGGGTCATTCTGGATGGTGTTTCCCTTGGAAAAGGCAGTGTGAGGAGAGGGGGGATTTCAGGGGTTGGGGAGAGATGAGTGTGATTTGGAGAGGAGCTGGGGAGGATCTTACACCAAATGTCACAACTGTGACAAGAAACAGCACTGAACAAACACGTGCTGGGGACAGGGGGCAGAAAACATCAACCCAGGGACAGCCAGGTGGGCGCAGGAGGCTTTGATTTGGCTGGGCACCTCTGGGCCCCTGTGTTTAGTTACTCCCTGCTCCAGAAGGATGTTGTTTAACTGGAAACAGAGCAGGGAAGAGCTGCAGAAGCAGCTGAAGGTCTGGGAATGGGGATGGAAGGAGGAGGGGGAGGACACACTCTCTGAGGGTGGCTCTGAGGATGAGCTGCTGGTGTTATGGAGGAAAGGTTAAGGGGTAATTTATCATTGTCTCTAAGTACCTGCTTGGGAACAGTAATCTGAAATGAGAGAGCTCTTCAGTTCCTGGCACAGAAGGACAACAAGACCCGCTGGCTTTGAGCTGGGGTGAGGTGGGGGACTTTCTGAGACAGAGGAGAACAAAAGGAGGGGAGGAAGGGCTGGCAGATACTCCAACCCTCATCAGCCAGTGCTTCCAACCCCCTCTTCCCTTAACTGAAGGGTAACTGTTCCCACCCTGACAAGAAAAGAATGGAGAATTCATCCCCCTCCCCAGGAAAACACCAACAGCAACTTTTTCTTGCCAACTGGGCCAAAAACGTCAACACTCCAAATTGTTCTTCAGCCTAACAATTCCAAGAAACCCAGACATGCCCGACTGGCTTCAGGAATTTCAACCCACTTCAATAAATTCCCAAATCTTGCCTTATCTTGAGTTCATTACCACAATCCTGCTGAAAGTCACATCCTTTGATAATCCATGTTTTTTCATGTTGACACATTCCCCATGCTGTTATTTTGCCCAGTGCCCTCTGTGTGCTGCTGGCCCCGTTCCTTGGCTGAACTGTCCCTCCCATGTCCCCACCAGCTGTTGATTCTCACAACACATCACACAGCTCAGGCAGTGAAAAGATGCCTTTTGCATTATCAGGGGCAAAATCCTCCAGCAAAGTCAGTGCTGAATGCAACTTACAGTGTGGAGATCCCACTTTCCTCATGCCGTGTCCACAGGAAAGGAATGTGTCACTTGGGACCGAAATCTCCATCAAGTCATTACTTCATATCAAAAATATAATTAAGGCCAGACACAAAATGAGACATTTCATTCTTGTGTCCTATAAATCAAAGGTTTTCCCACACCACATTTAAATGGTGTGAAAAATCCCCCCTGGGAAACCTATTTGACTGAAAATCCATGGCCAGTTTCAAGAGTGATCCATTCAAGACAGACTGTGGTGGCTTTTCCACTGTGGGAAGCTGTTGGAAAAGCAGTTTTATTTGGTACCTGGAATAAAATAGAAGCAGCTCTGCTTAGCTCTGAACTCTGGGTCTGTCTGTGGGTATTTCTAGGAGCGTCTTAAGACAATTGGATAATTGGATAAACCACAATTGCCCTTAGAGACAAGGACAGGAGCTGCACCAGGGGAAGGTTGTCCCTTCACTGCTGCATGCCCAAAATTTTTGGCTGCCAAGAATTCAGCTGGACAATGAAATTTGCATCCAAACACAAGATGAAAAGCTCCTGGGCAGCTGAATGCAACCAGTCAGCCAGAGTTATGGGAAAGGGCTGGTTATGGGGAACATCTGGGCTGAGATGGGAATTCCCTGCTCTCCGCTTGTTCCCTGGACTATTTTAGGATGGTTTATCCATAAAGTGGAAGTGCATCTTCTCCAGGGCCCCAGCTGTGTGACTGAGAGCTGTTCCATCAACACTGGGGACGGAATAAAGCAGTTTTTAGTCAAGCTCAAATCAGCCAAAGGAAAAACTTGTTTTTTATGGCCTGGTTTCTACAGTGACAACGGGAAAAATTCTCCCGGTAATTTCACCAGGGGAAGAAGGAAACGTGTTATCTGCACAAGCCTGGTGATAGTTCTCCTTCCCAAAGTGATTCCTTGTACACAGTTTCCTTTGCACGTGGAAAAGACACCACTAAAGCCCGGGATGACAAAGGGCAGGGTTTGCTGACAGCTCAGCTGGTGGATTATCAGCCGCTCTGCAGTGATGCCTCCAAAGCCAGGAGCAGCTTCTCCACGTGCCTGGAAGCAGCTGCCCGTCTGTCCAGTAGGAATGCACAGCCTGAGGACATCTCTGCCTTCCCAACACACATCTGTGCCTTCCCAACACACATCTCTGCCTTCCCAACACACACCTTTGCAGGGAATGAGGTGCTCTGTATGCTCAGGGAGGCGCCTGAACCGCGTTATTTCAAAGAGAGCCCTGAACTGTTGACACGCAGGGAGCAGAGCTGAGGTTGTTTCTTGGTGGGGGGTTGGATTTCAGGTCTCCCCGGGTGACAGGGTCTCTCTCAGCGCTTTTCTTGCTCTTTGCTCTGAAGAGGAGAATGGCCATGTTATCCCAACCCTCTGTTGGGCGTGGAAAAGCAACTCCCAAACTGCATTTTGTGTTTTGCCTTCGGGTGGGTTACAAAGAACATGCTCGTGCTTGTACTGAAGTCAGAGGTAACAAAAGTGTTGACCCTCATGGAATGCTTATCCTGGGCCATAAGTAGGATCTGTTGGACCTGGGATTTCCCTGCTTTCATTGTCCTCTGTCAGCACAAAGCACCTCAGATGCAGGCACTGCAATTCCTGCTAACAGCCTGGGAAGGCAACGTGCTTATGGATGTTTTCCAACACTGGCTGGCCCTGAGAGACACATGTGACCCAGATAGTTTTAGATTATTCTCTCAAACAAGAAGAAACACTTCATACTTTCATCTCTAGGGGCTCACATCCATGATCCAGAAACACAATGGTTTCCTTGACTCATCTCAGCTGATGGGCTGCTTAATTTCTGGAACTGCTTAATTTCTGGAATGGCTTCACATGGGAAGACTCACCTTCTCTACCTCTGGTTGTGTAAAAGCCACATGGCCATCCCAAAGCAGGTGCTTGAACTCCTTTGGACCACTGGCTATGGGTCAGGTGGGATGACTGCTTCTCTCTGTGGATTAGCAGACACAGGGACCAAAGTTAGAGAAGTTCTGGAGGAGTTTCTTCACTGGATGGGTTGCCAAGCACAGTAACAGGTTCCTCGGGAGGGGGTGGCATCACCATCCCAGGAGGTGTTCAAGAGACAGATGGACGTGGCACTGAGTGATGTTTCAGGTGACAAGGTGGGGTTTGGGCAAAGGTTGGACTCGATGCTCTTGGAGGTCTTTTCCAGCCTTAATGATTCTGTGATCCTAAGCTGATTCCCATCATATGCTGTCTATCTGGGCATGTCCAGACTACACCAAGTCCTACACACCAGCCACTCTTCATGGCCCACTGGAATTCCCCAAACAGGCAGAGCTTTACCTGTTCCGACACAGGATCCCACCTTCCCAAAGAGGCCTTGTAAGAACACATCTGGAGCAGGGAAAAGGGACTGGTGGTTACAGGATCCACCCAAAGAGCAAGAGGTCAGTAGGTGGTGCTTCTCTCCCTTGCTGTGATGGTGTGAGTCTGCTTGTCCTCCAGGAGTGCTCCAACAACGTGGTAACAGGATTCTCCAACACCAGGACCTCCCTGGTGCTCCTGAAGCTGCTCCACTTTGTCATGGAAGATAGGAAGAGTGATGAACTTATTTGGGGCAGTGACTACACAACACCTTTTCCTCCTCCTCACCATACTCAGGCATCTGCTCTGCCCCTCCAGCTGCCTGATATTCCAACCCTCAGCCCTCACTCCTAAGGAATGTCAATCCAGATCCTGCCAGAGCCAAAGAATGATCTCCCAGCCCCCAGCCTGGGAGAGTATTGGCTCCCTTCCTGAAATCCACATTGTTAGAGACCTCTACCAGCGAGTCTGAACAGCTCTGTGGCCTTTAGCAGGGCAGAAGACGGGGAGATGACCCAGCTGGGAGAAGGATTTATGGCCAGACAATGAGGATTTTTCATGGTGTGACATTTTATTGTGCACTGACGTGTTGTCACGGGTCCCATGAGTCACCACGAAGGCTGATCTCTGAATTCTCAATCCTCAGCCCCTCTTTTGTCTGCTGGGTTTGCTTCTACCAGGGATTTAGTGCTAATGAAATTAAGGTCTTTTGCTTCTGAATGAATTGTGCGTCTGGTTCGTGAGAAAGGGGCTACAAAAGCATCTGATGGGGCTCTGAGATGGATCAAAGAATTAGAGGCAAACTTCTTCTTGGTAACAGGCCTTGTAGTTGCTCTTTTGGAGGTAGATTTGTCCAGGAGAAACTGGACATGCACTGCAGTCTGCAGCTTGGGGGACACCTGTGCTGAAGGACGTGTTGTGGGAGTGAAACATCAACATGTTTTCATCATGGGAAGCATCAAGTTACAAATGCAAGGTCCACTTTGTGTCTGTGATTTTGCCCAGAGAAGCTGTGGCTGCCCCTGGATCCCTGGGAGTGTCCAAGGGCAGGTTGGACGGGGCTTGGAGCACCCTGGGCTGGTGGGAGGTGTCCCCGCCCACGGCAGGGGGTGGCACTGGATGGCCTTTCAGGTCCCTTCCAACCCAAACCATTCCATGATTCTGATTGTATCTGTCCACTGTCTACTTTGACACAATGGATTTAAGGAGCTCAAGCTTGGGAAAACCCATTTGTGGATGGCAGGTGACAAAGCAGGTTGGCCCAGTGTGATCCCAGAGAAGCAATTCCAGGGTCCTGCAGAATCCCTTCTGGATTTGATCCACAGCAGGGAAACCAAACCCGAGGATGTTCATGAATGGGAACAACAGCACAACGATGGGATGAACGTGGTTTGTAAAGCTCAGATGGCAACCACTTTGGCTTGACCCTGCCCAGTCCTCTGGTGTTTTCTGTCCAATTCCCGGATTTCAGACAGTCTCCTGCCACGAATCACCACTGCCAGTGTTGGAAAACACCTCCTCAGCTCAAGGGAACCTTTTCTCAAACAACTTTTTCTCAAAAAAGTGAATTAAAAAAGTACAATAGTGGCAACGCTTCCGATACTGCTCACGGGGCTTGTATATTTGTCCCTCTCTGGGCAGATGTGGAAATCTCAGCCAGCTGTTGTGTGGGGCAGTGTCTTCCTTTGTGTCTCTTCTGAGACACTCTGCTCATAAGCTGTGAATTGTGGATGACAGAGGCATTTGTGTATAGAAGGAGTAGAAATGGAATCACGGAATCATTAAGGTTGGAAAAACCCTCCAAAATCATCCAGTCCAACCATCCCCCAGCACTGCCAAGGCCACCACTGCCCCATGTCCCCAAATGCCACATTCACATGGCTTTGAAATCCCTCCAGGGATGGGGACTCCACCCCGGCCCAGGGCAGCTGTGCCAGGGCTGGACAGCACTTTCCAGGAAGGAATTTTCCCAATATCCAATTTAAACATCCCCTGGTGCAGCTTGGGGTTGTTCCCTCCCCTCCTGTCCCTGTTCCCTGGGAGCAGAGCCCGACTCCCTCCAGCTTCCCCTCCTGGCAGGGACTTGCAGGTGGCAGGAAGTGAAGACAAGGGAGCCAGTTTCTTCTGGGTGATGCCCAGTGGCAATGGGGGCCAATTACAAGACACGAAATAGAATCTGAAGACAAGAAAAGCTTGGCTTTTTTTCACTCTAAGGGTGGTGAAATGCCAGAAAATATTTCCTGGAGTTACTTCCACAACTGGACACAGTTTTGGGTGAGCTGCTGGAGGTGACTCTGCTCGAGCAGGAGGGGTGGGCAAGACGATCTCAAGACTCATAGAATATCCCGAGCTGGGAGGGACCCTTAGGGAGCTCCTTTCCATCCTAAATGATGGGATGATTCTGTGATTTCTAAGAAAGCAAGAGCAGTCTGTGAGAGGCTCATAAGCAGAGAATATATACAAGGACCTCCTTCACGCAGCCAAACTGCATCTTCCTCAGTTTTCCCACAACCTGTGATTCCCTCCAGGAATGAGACAAGCCTGGAACAACTTGATTATGCTGCCATAAAGAATTCATGGCATGGGAGGGACTGTCTGTGCCATGCTGTGTCCACCTGCAGAACCATGGGCAGCTCAGCAATATGTGGCCAGTCCAGGAGGAGGAACAGACCATTAATTCCACAAGCTGCAAAAAGCTTCCACGTGGCTCATGGTAAGGACAAAGGGAAGGGAAAAGTCCAAGGAAACTCAAATGTGCTCCAGGAAGAGACAATAAGAGAGCCAGGACATCACCAAGGTCACGGCAGAAAGACTTGTGGGGTTTTTTAGCGAGACAAGCTTGTAGACAGAAACAGGAGAATTATTTTTGGGTGATCTGTCTCGTAGAAAAGATCAAAGTCCTCAGAGAGGATGGTCCTTCTCCAGGTCCAGATTGGAAACAGGGTGATGGATTCTGGCCCACCCTGCAGGAGAAGGCAAAAGGAACTGCAACAGACCCTGCTTGTCAGACAAGGGGTTGGGAACAAGAGAGGAAACTTCCTTCTTCCTTCTTTATTCCAGTTCTAGGATTCAGCTTAAGTACCAGGACTCGCAGCTGTTTGAAACCAGTGCATCTTCATTAACCAGCAAATCCAGGCAGACTCTCTTTTCCTGAAGATTTGATCTCCAAAGGAGGACTGTGAGCCCAGCTGGAGGCAGATTATCCATCCGTAGGAGTAGCCATGTGGAAGGAGGTTTCGAGACAGAGCAATCAGGCAATTGTTCTGCAGGAAAGCCTGTGCCAGAGCTGTCAGCGTTGACATTGTGTTTATCCTAATCCAGAACAGCTTCCCAGCCGTGATCCAGGAACCAGTAGCCAGGCAGCACCCACGACTTCAGAGAGCTCAGAGGCCGCTGCTGGGATTTCACATACAGATGTTTGCTATGGGTGTGCACTGACCTGTGTCTGGGAACACACACACACAAAAAGGAATCAGGTTAACAGCTCTATTTTAAACCCAAGCTCTGCCTGTAACAGCCCCCGGGGGGTAATACACAATTAGGCACAGAAATGCTGTTTACAACCAGCACAAAATGCCTACAGAAGCATGAAGAGTGAGATTAATTCAGCACTAAACAATTTACCACTGACACACGTAGCAGTGTTGTCTGAAACCATCCTCTGGAAACGGGCTGTGACCTAAAAACTGCAGCCCAGGCTTAGCAGGGTGTGCAAGTTGTGTCCTCCCTGTTCAGAGCTCCTCTGTTGATCACACGGTGCTTCCCTCCAAGCCTGTGGAGCACCCAGAACTTGGGAAGCTCTGGATGCCGTTGCTGAGGGGCCCTTGTCCTGCTTGTTTTGGGTGTGTCTTCACATGACTAAGCAGAAGGTGAGAAGTTTGAGTTTGTGGAGCAGCACAACGAGGGGGGGTTAGGAGTTCCTGAAGGAAACTGCCATGTGTTTCCAGTTCACACGTCGGGGCTCCGCGTCTGGCGTTCCGTTCTCACCGCCCTGGCGCTCCCAGCAATCTGCTGAGTGTTCCATTCTGCTGCTCCAGTGACCCAGGGGGAAAAAAAGGAATGCTTTTATTCATAGACTCATGGAATGGTTTGAGTTGGAAGGGACTTTAAAGCTCATCTACTTTCAACCCCACTGCCGTGGGCAGGGCCACCTTCCACTAGACCAGGTTGCTCAAGACCCCAAGATGAAGAAGAATGAAGAGGAGGAGGAGGGAACGCAGAGTTGATCCATCCTTCTCCTTCTTGGCTTTCACCCAGTTCTATCCTTTGCAGGTGCTTTTCCATTCCAAAAGTGAGGCCATGAACCTTCTCATCCCAGCAAGGAGGGTTACGCTCTCCATCTGTGGTCTCTGCCATCTGTCATGAATTTGAAGGGAGTTGGAAAAGAGAAGGCAAAGGAACTCCAGGGATACAACCCTCGAGTAGAGAAGTCCCAAAGTCAGTCTCCACCTTGTGTCTGAGTGGCTTGAGCACTATTAGTGATCGTGGAGGCACCTCCATCCTTGCCCGAGCACCATCATGGTCACCCAGAGACACAACCCCATCTCTTTTTCTTCCTTTGAGGGAGTCAAACCACATAAAAGTTGCCAGCTGTGCTCATCCTTCAGCAGTTGCACAGAAAAGCAAGTCTAGCACCTTCCCTGTGGTGTAAATGTGAGGGAAAGGGGACAGATCATGCAGGATGTCGATTTCCAATGGATTTCAGCCATCCCAGATTGATGGCAGAAGGAGCAGCAGCTCATCAGGCGTTTCACTGGAGGACAGCAAAGTACACCAGCCTGGTAGAACATTCCTGAGGTCTCTCCAGGTGGCAACTGCTGGCCATGAGCATGTGAGTCTGTAATTGCAGCTGGGCTTGACGAGCCTTTGGTCTGCCCTGGTGTGGCTGTTCCTGCACGAATTCCTCCCGTCACCTCCCCACCCCACCCTTTCCCAAGCTGTCCCCAACCAAGCAAACCACATCAACTGCCCCAGGAGGCTACAAACAACCCTCAGGCCACAGGGGAAGTGCCTCAGAATGGTCAGGAGATCTGTGGACCAACAGCAGCTTGGTTGGTTGTGTGTCACACCAAGGGCATGCTCTCAGCCCTCAAACATGGCCCTGATTCCTCATTGCTGAGCCCCCTCCTTGGAGCAGCCCTAATTTATGGAGGAGATGATAAAGAAACCAAAAGAGTCCTGTCCAGGTCCTGTGTGTGTGTTGTAAATTGTCCATATATCAAAGATATTGCCCACACTCAGCTTTTAATGCTACCGGTAAAAATATAATGTGAGAGGCCAAAAAAAAGAAGTTGCTCACAAGGAAGGATGAATATTCTGGGTGAAATATTGGGCCCGTAAAAGAGCCATTTTTCTTTTTGGCTGGAGAGCTGGTATTTCTTCCTATTTAATTTACATAAATCAAGGATTTAAAAAAAAAAAAAAAGGTGTAATAACAGGAGTCAGATTGTGTAGCTGCAGGAAACCTGAGGAATCTGAAGGAGTTTGGGAATTACAGACACCCTCCAAAGAACGCAGCATGGAGAGCCTGATTTTCGTAAGCTTTTCAAGTTTTCCTTGCTCAGGGAAGTTAGCTCCTGTTTCTACCTCCCAGGGGTGAGGTCATGCCAGGAAAAACTGCTCAAATTGTCATTGTAAGCTTTAGCTTTGTTGGTTCCTTTGATTGTCCCCCAAAATGGTGGCTTTTCAAATGGTGACCTCAAGGAGCTTTAGTTATAAAATAAATAAATAAAGATGGAATTATTCTGTGTGATATTCCAATGTCTGTTGAAAAATCTTGCTGAAAGACAATCTAAAGGGATCAAGGACATCTTCTTGTGGCCTCAGAACAGGAGAGGAGAGACCTAAATGGGCAGTACAGAGAACAGGGCTGAAGGTCAGATCCTCCAACCTAAACCTGTCCCAAGAGATCCCACATTAAACCTTCCTGACCCGCTGCTGGGTGGGATTCAATCCTGGCTGGACTTGGGTGGGATTCAATCCTGGCTGGACCCGGGTGGGATTCAATCCTGGCTGGACTCGGGTGGGATTCAGTCCTGGCTGGACTCAGGTGGGATTCAATCCTGGCTGGACTCCGGTGGGATTCAGTCCTGGCTGGACTCCGGTGGGATTCAGTCCTGGCTGGACTCAGGTGGGATTCAATCCTGGCTGGACCTGGGTGGGATTCAGTCCTGGCTGGATCCAGGTGCGATTCAATCCTGGCTGGACCCAGGTGGGCTTCAATCCTGGCTGGACCTGGGTGGGATTCAATCCTGGCTGTCCCTGAGGCTTGTTCAGACACTGAGGAAGCTGAGACAGGGCAGGGAAGGAGGGCTCAGAGGGATCAGAGTGTTAGAAAACAAGAGAGGTTTGCTAAAGCCCCCAGAATTCAGCAAAGCCACTGCTCCAGGGGGGCAGGAAAGGGCTGGAACTGTTTTTTTCTAAGTGTCATTGAGAAAAACCCAACCCCTCCATGCATTTTCCCCCTCCTGCCTCCCTTTGTTTTCTCTTCTTTGCCCTGAAGAAGCTGTTGATTATAATTTCAGTGCAGTTTGAGATTCAAGCTTAATGGAGCGGCCCTTTCTATTTTCGTCCTCTGTGCATTGTCATATGAAATAGACTGGATTATATTTTGGTGGTGGTGATGCATTGAATATTCCTGATATTTAAATCCAGCAGTGTTTTTTTTTTTTTTTAGCAGGCTGAGGTTCTGTGCTGGGAAAGGAAAAGCTTGAGGTTTGCTTGTTTCTGTTATTTATTTTGTGGGGAGATTGAGTTTCTGCCTTGTGGGTTTGTGGGTTTTGGGTTGCTTTTTTCTTTTAACCAGGGAAAACTGAGGAATAAATTGGAATGGGCAATTCCCTGCCCATGGCAGGAGGTTGGAACTTTAAAGTCCCTCCCAACCCAAACCATACCATGAATCTATGAATTCTGTTCTCCTTACTCAAGCAACATCTTGAACCTTCCTGGATCCTACTGGAAATGATTGCTACCAACGTTGTGTTTTATTTTAAAAGTCTAAGTGTTCAGTGGTAATTATTTGTGGTTATTTTTCTTACTGCTCTTTCTGATCTTTCCACTCTCAGATTCCTCCTTATCCCATCAGGGTGTCCTAATAATTCAGTTCCCAACACGTGCCATTCTCCATTCTCTTAGAGCACGAATATCACCAAGGACAAGCTGTGGTGCTCTCTGAGCTTCTATTTTCAAAACCCAGCATATAAGGCACTACCTCATCCAGGAAGCCCTAAAATGGGCTAAACCCAAGGATAATAAGGGGCTAAAAATATATATATATGAAGTGTCTAAGAATAGTTATAAAGGGCCACAAATCTCTTCTCTGGAAAACCCCAATTGAAAGGGGTGTGGTCCCTATGAATGAGGAGTTTTAGTTTCATAAGCTCAGGCTAAAAGGGATGCCTGGGTTGGGTTGAATTCATTTCTCAGTGTCCCTGACTGTTTCTCCACATCTCTTTGTGTCCATTTGGAATTCATTCAGCACCAGGGATGCCCTGCAGCTGCTGGGAGGTGATCCCTCTTTTTCTGGACAACTGTTGTCCAGTCCACACGTTTTAGCTTGAAGACAGAGGCAGGGTTGGTTCACAACCCACAGAGATCCCAAACAGATCACTAAAAGGGTTACTGTTCCCTAAGATTCCCATCAGTGTGTATTCATTTAGGGTGGGATCCTTCAGCTGTCATCTATCTTGCCCTACCTGAACCCTCCAAGGATCCAACTCCACAAAGTTGAATTCCTAATGCAGAAATTTGGAGCTGTGAAGTGGCAACACTGAGAGTTTCAAGGTTGGTGATCTCAGGGTGTCCTGCAAAGAGGAGGAGAAAGAAGGAAGGATGGGTTTCAAGAGGGATGAGTCCTGACTCAGTTTAGAACTTGGCAAACAACTGGCTTTGTGGTCATGACAGGGCGGTGTAACTGGATGATCTTTAAGGTCCCTTCCAACCCAAACTGTACCAGGATTCTGTGAAATGAGGTGAATTGAACGAGGAAAGTTAGGAAAAGTTGTTCATTGGGAATTTGAAAAATAAAGTTAGAACCAGGGTAATAAGATCAAGTATGGTGCTACAGCAGGATGCAAGATGTGGATGCAGGGATTGGATGGCATTCCATGGCAGGGCCAGGGAGAAGCTGGAAAACCAAGAGTTTGTTGTGTTCACGCAAAGCTCAAACATCTGAGGAGCCCTTCAAGGCTGCAGCTGAAATATCATCGAGAAACATTCAAAGCTCAGCACTGAAGAGGTTTGAGTGGCCCTAGACCAGCCTCAGAGCTTAATCCTCTCCCTACATCAAACACCTCAGTGAGGGACGTGCTGTGGCCTCACCTCAGGTGCAACATTTCACTGCTGGGTGGTTGGAAGCATTGCCCTTCCATCCCTGATTGTTTCTAACTCAAATTAACCTGCATTCCTTCCGGTCCCTCTCTCAGTGGACAAGACAACAGCTCATCTCAGTCCCCTTTATACCAACCCTTTTGCACGTCAGGAGAAGGTTGCCATGCCAACCTTGCCTTCTGTTGCCAAGCAGAGGATGGAGTGTAGCTCCACTTCCAGCTCAGCACCAGGCAGAAGATCTGGAGAGGAGCTGTGTCCTCCACACAGTTTATTTGATGTCTCTGGCCCAACCCTCTCACCCTGTCCCAGGTGAGTCTCCTTGAAGTCAACCCAAATCAAATGCACCTTGTTTGTGCAGCTGAGCCCTTAAATCTTGCATTTCCTGGCACAGACATGGATGGGACCAAGACATTGTGGCTTTTTCCATGTGGGAGATCTAAGTAGAGCAGGAAAGTTGGCTCTGAGGAGCCTTGGAATCATGTACCAAGCTCTGGCAATGCTTGTGGGAGGCTTGAGGGGTGTTGTGCTTGGATTGGATAAAACAGTGAGAGCAGGGACTGGTCCAGAGTATTGATCCTTGTCCCCAGGTATGAGGAAACCCCTGTTTTACTGCTGGTGGCAGAAGAAATGGATCTGCCTTTTAAATAGAGCAAAGAGAAGATGGAGCAAGCCCAGAGATGAGGAAGAACCTCTTTGTCTCATCCAGCTTCCCCAGGAGCAGTTCATCCAGGGGAGAAACAGAATCATGGAATCACAGAATGGTTTGGTTGGAAGGGACCTTAACACCCACCTAATTCCACCCCCTGCCACGGGCAGGGACATCTTCCACTGGGTCAGGTTGCTCCAGGTTCTGTCCAGCCATGACATTTGCAAGGTTGTGTAGGTTGGTAAGCCCAGTGTTGATGTGTGTCAGTCACTCAAGGTCAAAGCTGCTCTCAGGGGTGATGCAGGACATGGCCCAAATGATGCTTAGCTGGTGGCAACACCCAGGGTGGGTGGGTGTGTTTGTGGCAGAGCTGCACAGAGAAGATGGGACATCCTGGGTGTCACACTCCATGACTGTGACCTGCCTTACTCTGTGTCTCTTTTTATCAATGTGGTCAATCTCAGCCACCTTCAGGGAATCACAGAATCATTTAGGCTGGAAACGACCTCCAAGATCACCAAGTCTCCCCTGTGTCCAATGCCCACCTTGTCCCCCAGCCCAGAGCACTGAGTGCCACGGCCAGTCCTGCCTTGGGCACCTCCAAACCTCCCTGGGCAGCCCCTGCCAAGGCCTGACCACCCTTTCCAGGGAGAAACTCTTCCTAACCCAAACTCTGACAATGCAATTGCTTATCCTAAATCCAGATATGTGGAAAAGTGCTTTAAACAGCATGGAAACTTGAATGGATATAAGTTTGTTAAGGGGAAAAGCAAGACGAGAGAAAACAGGAGGTCATCAGCAAAGTACCACTTACAAAGCAGGTTCACTTCAGCAGCACAGCACAATTAGATTTCCCTTTACTCTTCTAAGCAAAACTCACATGAGCTCAGAGCAGGTATTTATTGCTGACTGTGCTAGAACACCAACTTCTTTGCTGAGCAAACTAAACAAATTGTTGCTCCAA
>VXBX01008459.1:51672-68760 GCA_013400415.1 Scytalopus superciliaris
GGAGCCCTTCAAGGCTGCAGCTGAAATATCATCGAGAAACATTCAAAGCTCAGCACTGAAGAGGTTTGAGTGGCCCTAGACCAGCCTCAGAGCTTAATCCTCTCCCTACATCAAACACCTCAGTGAGGGACGTGCTGTGGCCTCACCTCAGGTGCAACATTTCACTGCTGGGTGGTTGGAAGCATTGCCCTTCCATCCCTGATTGTTTCTAACTCAAATTAACCTGCATTCCTTCCGGTCCCTCTCTCAGTGGACAAGACAACAGCTCATCTCAGTCCCCTTTATACCAACCCTTTTGCACGTCAGGAGAAGGTTGCCATGCCAACCTTGCCTTCTGTTGCCAAGCAGAGGATGGAGTGTAGCTCCACTTCCAGCTCAGCACCAGGCAGAAGATCTGGAGAGGAGCTGTGTCCTCCACACAGTTTATTTGATGTCTCTGGCCCAACCCTCTCACCCTGTCCCAGGTGAGTCTCCTTGAAGTCAACCCAAATCAAATGCACCTTGTTTGTGCAGCTGAGCCCTTAAATCTTGCATTTCCTGGCACAGACATGGATGGGACCAAGACATTGTGGCTTTTTCCATGTGGGAGATCTAAGTAGAGCAGGAAAGTTGGCTCTGAGGAGCCTTGGAATCATGTACCAAGCTCTGGCAATGCTTGTGGGAGGCTTGAGGGGTGTTGTGCTTGGATTGGATAAAACAGTGAGAGCAGGGACTGGTCCAGAGTATTGATCCTTGTCCCCAGGTATGAGGAAACCCCTGTTTTACTGCTGGTGGCAGAAGAAATGGATCTGCCTTTTAAATAGAGCAAAGAGAAGATGGAGCAAGCCCAGAGATGAGGAAGAACCTCTTTGTCTCATCCAGCTTCCCCAGGAGCAGTTCATCCAGGGGAGAAACAGAATCATGGAATCACAGAATGGTTTGGTTGGAAGGGACCTTAACACCCACCTAATTCCACCCCCTGCCACGGGCAGGGACATCTTCCACTGGGTCAGGTTGCTCCAGGTTCTGTCCAGCCATGACATTTGCAAGGTTGTGTAGGTTGGTAAGCCCAGTGTTGATGTGTGTCAGTCACTCAAGGTCAAAGCTGCTCTCAGGGGTGATGCAGGACATGGCCCAAATGATGCTTAGCTGGTGGCAACACCCAGGGTGGGTGGGTGTGTTTGTGGCAGAGCTGCACAGAGAAGATGGGACATCCTGGGTGTCACACTCCATGACTGTGACCTGCCTTACTCTGTGTCTCTTTTTATCAATGTGGTCAATCTCAGCCACCTTCAGGGAATCACAGAATCATTTAGGCTGGAAACGACCTCCAAGATCACCAAGTCTCCCCTGTGTCCAATGCCCACCTTGTCCCCCAGCCCAGAGCACTGAGTGCCACGGCCAGTCCTGCCTTGGGCACCTCCNTTCTCTGCACATGCAGAAGACCCACTGCAGTGGATCAGACCATTCACTCACCATCATCTCATCATCAAAGCCACAAAATGAGCAAAGGGAAAGAAGAACAATTAACACCTGTGCATTCACAGGACAGGGTGGACAGGCCCTGGCCCAGGTTGGGCAGAGAAGCTGTGGCTGCCCCTGGATCCCTGGCAGTGTCCAAGGGCAGGTTGGATGGGGCTTGGAGCACCCTGGGCTGGTGGGGGGTGCCCTGGCCATGGCAGGGGGTGGTACTGGATGATCTTTAATGTCCTTTCCAACCCAAACCATTCCAAAATTCTCTGATAGATAAGAAATCTACATCTAAATGGATCTGGGAGTGGAGCAGGGACACAATGCCGCTTAAAATCCATCTTTTTTTCCCCCCTTCCCTTTATAACCAATAACGTGAGCAGCAAAAGGCAATCACAGTTCCCGTCTGGGTACAGATGAGCCGAGGATGTTACATGATGTTGGTCATTAGCTTTCAATGAGACCAGGTGTCAAGGGAGAGGCTTCTGCAGCTCCAAGAGGGGATGATTTACAGACCTGAGGAATAACAACCCTTGTAAGGAGCAGAGCTGGGAAATCAAGCTGCACACGCTCCACCTGAACTGCACCTTCCAGTGCCTGTACCCAGGGCTCGTATTTAGTGCTGCGGGTGGCACGTTGACAGACGGCTCAGTGAAAACAAATGTTAATGTTAATTAAGCTGGAAAACTTCCCAGATTCTGAGAATGAGAGTGTTTGCTCGGATAATAATTCAGATAGCCTGTGCCCTGCTCGGCACTGGGAGGTGGGATCACTCAGAAAAGGGGGATCAAAGAGCTGGAGGAGCTCATGGAGACAGCAGATCTCTTTCCTAGCATGGGGGGTGCTGCTCCTTGTGGCATCTTTCCCAGCACTTTGGGAACCCCAAGTTTCACTGATAAAAGTGATCACACGCTCCTTGAGAGAACATGCTACTCTAACAGAGCTCCCAGCAAGGAAAACGCTTCCTGACACGCCTCCTGAGTCCTCCTTTACTTAATTTCACCCCAGTGCTTCCAGCTGATTTGGATAATTAACCTCTCCCACCACAGAGGACAGCAAACAGTGAGGTCTGAGCGAGGACAGGTTGGGCACGACTCCCTCTGCACACAGGCAGATCTCACTGCTTAATCTCAACAATTGGAGTTCTGTTGGCTTCAGCTGGTCTTCGCTGGCTTGCACCAGCTAATGATGTGGCCCAATGATTTTAAATTCCCTTTTACAGATCTTTAATTCAAATCACGGTCACGGGTGCCAGCCCGAGCCTTGTGAACACCAGAGAAGGGCTGGGGGCTAAATAGATGCACCAGCTCCTATCACAGCAATGGCAACTCCTAGGTATTTATCTATTTATTTATTTCTTGCTGAAAGGCCTGGGAGGGGGAAAACATAATAATTAGGAGATGAGGAGATGAACGCAAACAGCCCAGAAAGCCCTGGTAGCACTTCAATCTTTGCAGGAGGCCACGTGATGGCTCGACACGCTCCTATTTTCTGCTTCAGTGGCACGACTCTCGCAACGTGGATGCTGCGTGTTCTGAGCCCCAGCTGCCAGCTCGGCCCTCCATCCGTGCTGTAATTAAGCCTGCTTGGCTTCCAGTTGGGATGATGCTCCCCAGAGGCCTCCTGAAGGTTTTCCAAAGGGACAGGAGTTCAGCACTCGGAGAGGGAGCCGGGTCTGCCAAGAGCAGACCCAGGGAATCGCCTGTCCTGGATGGGGGATGCTCTGCAGCCCTCCCTGGAATGCAGGGAGGCACACAACATGTTTTCTTGTAATTGCTGCTTGTTTAGAGGTATCTCCAAACTCAGTCATCTGGGCAGGAAAGGTTTTCTGCTTCTGTGCCTCCCCTCTCTGACCTTCACATGCCCGTTGTGGGCTGTGTGGTGGCAGCTCCTCGGGTGGGTGTTGTGCTCACACCGACTAGGAACGTGTGTCCTGGGAAAGGTGCCATCTCCGTGCACTTCCAGCAAAGCCATTTAATCCAGTGAAACTATTCCCACAGCCCAACCTAAATCATAGGATTGATGAAGGCCCCGTTGGAGGAGATGTGCCAGATTTTTGTAGCCAGTATGTGAGGTGGTTTTCTATCACAGAACCACAGAATGGTTTGGGTTCAAAGGCACCTTGAAGACTGTCTAGTTCCAACCACCCTGCCATGGGCAGGGACACCTACTAGCCCAGGTTGCCCTGTCCAACCTGCCCTTGGACACTCCCAGGGATCCAGGGGCAGCCACAGCTTCTCTGCCCAACCTGTACCCTCACAGCCAACAATTTCATCCCAAAATCCAGCCTAGACCTAGTCTCTGGCAGTTGAATGCCATTTCTCCTTTTCCTGTCCCTCCATCCCTTGTCCCAAGTCCCTCTCTGCCTTTCCTACAAGTCCTCTTCAGGTACTGAAAGGCTGCAATAAGGTCACCTCAAAGCTGAACAAAGCTCTCTTAGCTGAGGTGTCCACTGCTCTGTCTGAGCTGTTTGATGTGACACCAGGGGGTCAGAGGGGCTGGTTAGGACAGGAGACACCTGGACAGCAGCTGTACCTAATGCTGGCAGCCTAAAAACCCTCTGAGACAGCAGCTGTACCTAATGCTGGCAGCCTAAAAACCCCCTGGGACAGCAAAACCTGTGAACATCGTTCTGGTGATGTCACAGCTTCAAAGCTACAAGACATCACTCACCATTTCATTTGACCTCTTATTTGTTACCGGATTTCACTGGTTAGCAACATATTGAGAGTTTCAAATCCGAAGTGACTGTTCCTTTGAGGGAGGAGTACAGCCCTGATCTGAGAGCCTTTCAGCAGAGATGCAGCACTTTGCATGGCACTGGTCCATCACTCTGCTGAGATTATTTCTATTTGAATATGTCAGGATTCCACTTCCAGCCATAAATATTCCTTCTTCCACAAGATTAAAGACTACTCTGCTCACCACAGTCTTGTCCCCATGAAGTACTTACACACCTTAATCAAATTAGTCACCTCTCCATCTTCTTTCTTTTTGGTTTTTTTTTTTTTTTATAAACTAAGCAGATTGGATTGTGGAAAGTCTCAGTGTAGGGCACTTTCTCTGACTCTCCAGTAATTTTTCTTGCAGGTTTTTTTTTTGCATTCTCTTCAGAGCTTTCCCCAAACTCCTTTTTAAACCTGCCACCAGCCAACCAGCTGCTTTTCACATCTCAGTCTCACTGGTGTCTCACATGGAAGCAGAAGATATTCCTCCTTTCCTGAGCACTCCGTGGTTTCTCCAGGCCCTCTGTTGATGATGTCTTTGCTACAGCAACACGGTGGGAATTTCTGGGGATCTGCAGCTTTCCAAGACCCCTTAACCTCATTCCCTAACACAGCCTGCATTCCTTAAATCTCTGTGGGGAACTTGGAAATTGTCTGTTTAAAATCCTCCCTAGCCCTGCCATGGCTGATAATACATTTACTCTGAGTAAAAGCTCCTGTTAAGCCATGCAGGGTTTGCCACAATCCTGTGCAGATCCCCCCTCAGCCAGCATTAAAATTACCTCATAACTTTTAAACCAACACATTCCTGGTATTTCCTTAATGTCTTCCTTGATAATGATTCCTAATCATATTCCTGGAATACAAATAATTCTCCCATTTAATTTTAAAAGCGGGAGAGGAAGGTGAGAGCATCTTGAGGGATGAAGAACAGGTTATTACTTTCTTCCCCTCAACCAGCAATGAGTTAAATATAATTGCTGAGGGACCCCTCATGTTTTTAACATGTTTTACAATTCTTTAATCCCAGGACTTTCCTTAATTCCTTTAGTTTTCCAAACATCTGAATGTCATAGCTTCTCATTTTTGCTAATTGCCTTCTCCCTGGCTCTGTTCTCCCTCTCTTGTCTTTGTGTTTCTAATTGTCGCCTTCGTTCCACCACGGGGCCAAAATGGGATTTTAGGTCAGGCTGTCCTTTTACTCCAACTGCAAATGCCGCTTTTCCATGGAAGTGGGACTTCTGTCTCTGCTCTGTTGTGCTGCAAACGGGACAAAGACAGAATGACAAATCAGTGTTTGCAACAGTGCTGGAGCTAATTATAAAGCAGGAGACAACAGTGGCCACAGGCAGATGGGGCTGCACAAGAAAAAACACTCAATTATTCCCAGTTGCACCTAAAAAATCCCACATCCAGCCAAATCTGACCATCCTCCTGTCTCTGTGTTCGTGGAGGGACAACCAGCTCCAACACCTGGGATGCCACCGTTTCCCTTCACCCATCACACGTCACTTACAAAGACCTCAAAGGTGGAGGGAGAGTTTAATTCCCAAAGATGTTTTTTTTTGGGGGGGTTGAATAGGAATTAACACGTTCCAAGAAGCTGCCCTGTCTTTCTCTGGAAGCAAAAAGACCTTCCAAGGATGGAACTCGTCCAAGAGAAAAAATAACTTGGGGACAATTTTGTTGTCACATTGCTATTGCCAAGGAAACCAGGTTGATCGAGACACCACAGAAAGGGAAGGGAATAAAACAAAAAAGGTACGAAACCAGAACAATTTGATGTTTCCAGGTGGTGGCACTGTGGAAAATAGACATGATCCACAACTGGGCCAGGAAATTAGACTTCTTACAAAGGCCTGAAGTGTCAGGACAAGGGGGAATGGCTTCCCACTGCCAGAGGGCAGGGTTGGATGGGATATTGTTCACCTGGAGAAGAGAAGGCTCCAGGGACACCTGAGAGCCCCTGGCAGTGCCTGAAGGGGCTCCAGGAGAGCTGGGCAGGGACTGGGGACAAGGCCTGGAGGGACAGCACCCAGGGAATGGCTTCCCACTGCCAGAGGGCAGGGCTGGGGGGGATCTTGGGAAGGAATTGGTGGCTGGGAGGGTGGGCAGGCCCTGGCCCAGGTTGGGCAGAGAAGCTGTGGCTGCCCCTGGATCCCTGGCAGTGTCCAAGGGCAGGTTGGACGGGGCTTGGAGCACCCTGGGCTGGTGGGAGGTGTCCCTGACCATGGCAGGGGGTTGGAATAAGATGATCTCCAAGATCCTTCCCAATCCAAACCATTCAATAACTCCATTAATCAGCTGAGGCTCCCAGAGCTTTCTGCCCCCTCAGGCATGGGAGGCGATTGCAGGGATTTCTGCAAGGTAGAAAAATAAATTGACAGATCAATTAATTGATCCCGGAGTGATTGACAGCCTGTGCTACGCTGGGTGCAGAGCAGAGACAAAACCCTTCAGTCAGCAGCCTAAACAACAATTGTGGGGAAAATTAAGGCTCATTTGTGAACATTCTCCTCTTGCTGCTCCTGTTTCAGGGCACAACCAGAGCCGAAGACGGCGCATCCCGCGCCACTGTCAAAGAGCCGGATTAAGACAGGGGAAATGGGCACACGCTGTTCACTCATAAAACCACTGGAAAAGATGCTCAACAATGAAGTGGAATTAAGTGAAATTCCAGCCACTCAGAATGCATTATCCCTGCAGCATGGCCGTGAAATCACTCGCTGAATTGCAGAGTAATTTGCTCTTAGCCTATGAAGCCTTTCTGGGTCCTTTTCCCCCTTTTATCTCCACCCCCCTCCTTTTATTTTTTTTTTTTAATATATATATATAATTTTTTTTTTCTTGTTAGCAATCATTTGGGAGCTCGTTCCTCCCTCGTTTTGCTCCCAAAGGAAATATTCTGTGAGGGAACAATAGCGATGTGTCATGCTGACGTGGGGGTCACTCTTTCAGCAGCAGTAATGTGCCCATTCCCAAGTGCTCTGCCCGGGTGCTCTGAGCTGCTGCTGGAAGGGCTTTCATGTCCTTTAACTCTTTGCTGGTTCAGCCACCTCGAGTTTGCCTTTGTGGAGGAGCAAACCGCACGGACTGACCTGGCAAGGGTCCACCTGAAGTATTTCTCTTCACATAATCAGCAGCTCTGTTGGGGCTGAAAGGAGAATAAAGCTGGAGAGAGCCTTTTGCTGGTGCAGAAGTTAAAATATTTCTTGACCCAAACAGTGCCGGGCAAATTCATCACCCTGAAGAGCTCCTCGGTGTGATGAGCTCCATCAGCAGCTGGACAAAGTGAGCAGCTGATTGTGTTTGATGAGAGCCTCGATGGAGGGAGGGGCTGGAAAGGTTGGGACAAAGATGTTCTCCCCATCCCTGGATGTGTTCGTGACCTTGGAGCAACCTGAGCTGGTGGAAGGTGGTGGAACAAGATGATCTATGAGTTCCCTCCCAATCCATCCCATTCCATGATTCTGTGGGTGCTGATGTAGCTCGTTGGGGGGTGACAGTGACGTTGAGGCCCCTGTTCCAACATGTCCACGAGCCATCTGCTCTGGCCCTGCTTTCCAAAAGGCACTCATTTGTCCGTGTGTCTGTCTGCATGTCTTTCCTTTGACAGAAACTTTGGATAATTTGGTAATTTCAGCCAAAGGGAGCATCTTCAATATATATTAAACCATGAATACATTAAACTCATTTGGACTTAATGAAAACAGGCAGCTGAGGAGCAGAAAGCTTTTTATTGTTGAAGCTCATGGATCACCCTCTTTATGAGGACAGGCTGAGGGGGCTGGGGCTGTTCAGCCTCCAGAGGAGACTCTGAGGAGTCTCATCATCATCATCATCACCAACATCAGAGCCTGCAGGGAGGGGGCAGAGCCCGGGCCAGGCTCTGCTCGGGGGGCACGAGAGGGACGGGCAGGAACTGATGCCCAGCAAGTTCCACCTGGGCAAGGAGAAGAACTTCAATGTGAGCACTGAACAGACAGTCCAGAGAGGGTGTGGGGTCTCCTCCCTGGGGATATTCCAGACCCTCTGGACACAACCCTGTGCCAGGGGCTCTGGGATGGCCCTGCTGGAGCAGCTGACCCACTGGGGTCCCTCCCAGCCTGAGCCACCCCATGACTCTGCCATCTACAAAGCCCAATTAGACACCAGAGAATCTCCCCGAGCTCTGTGAGTTCCTCCATTTCCAGAACGACTTATTAGCATAATTAAAAGCCCTGAGACACAGACTCATCCCTGGCTCACATTTCCTGTTGCCATTTCCACCCCTGGAGAAGAGGTTTGAAGAGCTGCTGGAGTTGAACAGCAGAGATGATGCTCTCGCTCTGCTGCCATTTGGATGATGACACAGAGGAGCCTCGAGCTCTTCGAGTTCTGGTTTGGGGCTTTTTTTTTTATTTAAAAAGAGGAGACAATCTGTTCATTTCACAGATGCTCAACAGCTCTTCAGAAATAATACAGGTGTGCAGAGAAATAAATCTGCTTTGTTTACTATGTAATTAAGTCAGGGGGAAAAAAATAGAAAAAGGCATCGGGAAGTTTTTTTTCTGTCTTTTGTTTTTCCTCTTTTGGAAATGGCTGTTCAAGCCTATCAAAGGGAATTTGAGATGTTCAGATGCTGACAATAAAACCAGGGTTTGGCCAAAAAATAAGATAAACAAAACAGCAGAACCTCTTACTTGGGAGGGGGAAAAAAACGTGTTGAAAGGTGGGGGCTTTTTTATTATAATCCAAAATTTCTTGTGCTAATTGAGTCTTCAGCCCTGCAAAGGCTCAAATGCATTTAACTGGCAGCATCATGAATACCTTCACGTCACGGGCTTCAATCTGCTCTCTCATGCTGAGAAGTCAATAACTGGATCTGGACACCAAAAATTAAGTTAAAAAATAAATTGTCTGGATGTTATTCATCTCCTGTATCACAAGGTTTTCATCTTGCTCGGTGTCCTTGTGCCTCATTTCAATGACATTTACGTGCTGTATTGCTCCACACATCCACGGTGTCGAGCCCAACTAAATGTGCCCGTGTCTGCTCCTAAAAAACCTACACAGGCATCAAAAATTGATCCAGCACAAGTCAATATCAATGTGTGTACCTGCAAAAAATCCCGGGATAATTCAGAAACCTGCTTTTTACTTGTTCTGGCATCACTGCCAGCTCGTCACTCCAGGCAAGGGCACCATCCCTATGTGGGGATGGGCTGGTCCCCCAGCGTGGGCAGCAGGGCAGGGGGGCTTGTGCCCCTGTGCCCCCTCAGGGGAGCCCCCCCTGCAGAGCTGCCCCAGCCCTGGGCAACAACAGCACAAGGACGTGGAGCTGCTGGAGCGAGTCCAGAGGAGGCCCCGGAGATGCTGCAGGGCTGGAGCCCCTCTGGGATGGAGCCAGGCTGGGAGAGCTGGGGGGGCTCCCCTGGAGAAGGGAAGGCTCCAGGGACACCTGAGAGCCCCTGGCAGTGCCTAAAGGGGCTCCAGGAGAGCTGGGCAGGGACTGGGGACAAGGCCTGGAGGGACAGCACACAGGGAATGGCTTCCCACTGCCAGAGGGCAGGGCTGGGGGGGATATTGGGAAGGAATTGGTGGCTGGGAGGGTGGGCAGGCCCTGGCCCAGGTTGGGCAGAGAAGCTGTGGCTGCCCCTGGATCCCTGGCAGTGTCCAAGGGCAGGTTGGACGGGGCTTGGAGCACCCTGGGCTGGTGGGAGGTGTCCCTGCCCATGGCAGGGGGGTGGCACTGGATGGGCTTTAATGTCCCTTGCAATCCCAACCATTCCATGACTCTGTGAATGAGACTGGGGAAGAGACAACTCAGAAGGGATATTAAATTCAAAGTATGGATGCGGCAGAAACTATGGGATGGATTAATTCCTTCCTGCCTTTTCCAGCACAACAGCAGAGGATCATTAAAGGAAACCAATGACAGATGGGCTGAGAAAAAAAATGAGCACAAAAGGACTCGGTTTTTGCACATGGGGAAGAGAAGCAGAGGAACTCCTGGTGCAAGATGTTGTGGATAATAAATATTCACACTTGTTGAGGGGAGAGTGGACAAGAACGAGCCAACCACTGAAGTCGCAGAGAAAGCAAAACTAATCCTAGAAGCCCTTTAGCCTTGAATGATGCAAAGCTGGAAGATGCAGGTGGTTGTACTCGGGATTTTCACTCAACATGTGCTTTTAGCTGAACTCAGGGATGGCACTGAGCAGTGGGACCCCTGCAGCGTCTTTGTTCCAGCATCATTCATGGAATTAGAGAGTGCTTTGGGTTGGAAGGGCCCTCAAAGCCCCCCCAGTGCCACCCCCTGCCATGGGCAGGGACACCTCCCACCAGCCCAGGGTGCTCCAAGCCCCGTCCAACCTGCCCTTAGACACTTCCTGACATCAGCCCTCAAAAATTTTGGACTGAAATAGTTCAAAAGGCCTTTTCTCTCATCTGTACGAGGTGTCAAATCCTGTGAGGGAGGAATTAAGTGCAGCCTAAAATAGATTCTGGTTTCTGTTGCCTCAAAAAATGATGCTGATCCAGTGAGTTGTTGCAGAATCCCTCATCCAACTGCTGGGCAGGAGAGCCTTTGTCCCTGCAGAGGGTAAAATGTGTGCTGGGAATTACCCACTGGGGTGTGTCCATACAGTTCATGGGACAGGAGCAGTCTTTGATCCCAAATCCAAACATGACTTTGGTCCCAAATCCACCGTGCACTTCTGAAGCACCAGAGTTGGACCACAGATCCAACATTTTCCCTGGATCCCCTCTGGGTTCTTGATGCTTATGGACTATATCCTGGATCATGTGCAGGCCAAGCTACAACCCACTAGGAAGCAGTTTTACAGCAGAAAACATTAGAACTTGGTGGTTATAAAGTGGCAGGAGGGCAGGGGTGAAGGTGCAGAGAAAGCTGGGATATTGTGGGATGACTGTGTAGGGAAGAGGGAGCCAACACCCTCCTGTCCATTTGCTTTATGAGGGCATGGTCATATTTTTAGTTTTACTGAAGTGCACAAAGACTCAGCTAAGCACGAGGTCCAGAAACTCCAGGTCATTCTGTGTCCTGCTCTTTGAGGCTTTCCAGGGAAAGCTGAGCTTTCTTATTTTCAGAGGAAATAAATTACCATTTGGTGATTATCCGTTACCGTGGAGTTCTCACTACAGAGAAGTTAAGATTGCTTATTCAAAGTTCACTTGCATGTCAAGATTCATTTGGCAGCAAAAGAGTAGAACTGGCAGAAAAACTGATGATAAAATACTTCACAGAGAGGAAAGGTCTTTTCAAGCAAAATATGTTGTTTTCTGGGAAAATATTTCTGATCGTTTCTTTTCCAGGAACAAATAAACAAACCAGCCAGCCAGAAAACCCTTTTAATTTGAGCTTGTGTGATTTCTTCCATTTTATGTCATGATTATCCATTTAAAAAGGAAACAGACATGTGGAATACTGGGAAGTAAAGAAAGGACTTAGAAAAATGAGAAGAAAGGAAAAAGGTTCATTTTTGTCCATAGTTGTGAGGATGAGTGTGACAAAATCCACGGGGGTTGTGTGTGTGTGGAAAGGGACATTGATTTCATTGAATCATGGAATGGTTTGGCTTGGAAGGGACATTAAAACTCATTCAGTGCCNGCACGGGGGGGGTTCTGGGCTGTGATTGCCCATGGCCAGGGCACGTCCAGTTTTCATCCACCAGCACCTCCTTCTTTCTGACCCAATTCAATTAGGACTTGATTGCCTAACGCCACTGCCATCCAAGTTGTCCTGTCCCTAGAAATGCAAAGAAGTGATCCAGGGATTCCTGACCCCACAAACCCTTGTTCTGATCCCTTACCCACGAGGCTGGCAGCAGCAAAGAGCCTTGGGTTGTGCTCAGTCAGCTCAATTCCTCCTGCCCTCGCTCTGCAAACTCCCTTTCCCCTCTCCAGAAAGATTTAAGGAAGGAATAATCACTGTAGGTCATTATGACGTTTTAGTGTGTGTTTTATAGGGCATCATGACTCACTGATTCAGAGAAGAACTTTGCAGCTCGCTACGAAATTGCCTGTTTCAATCAATCCCACCCGTGGCTTCTCCAGGAGTTTTATGAAGTGTAACTTATATACGTGTGTGTGAGTGCATATATATATATATATACATACACACACACACACATGTATATATAGGAGGGACTGTTTTTAATTTTGGTTCTGGAAGAACCAGTGAAAAGCCAAAATGGAAATACTGAAATGCAAACAGTGAAGGCTCAAACTGCTGAAAGCAGCCCAAGGCTCTCCCATGTCAGGAGTGAGGAGCTCACCCCACTAAACCCAGCAAGGACATCTCCAAGCTCAGATTTTTAGCAGGGTCGTTGTCTTTGTTGTTGTTTCTTTCGGAGTTGGGTGCAGTCCCCTCCTCCCCCAGCTCTAAAACTCTCAGGCTGGTGATTTCTAACCTTGGTGAGCCTCCATGTCAGGGATGAATGGGTCATAAATCAACCTGCTGCTGCTGTGGCACAGACAAGTTCTCTCTGCCTTGTCTTCCTTTTGGCCACGGCACGGGGAGGTCTGAGGTCCCTGTGGATGTGGAGAGCTTGGACAATGCTGGGGTGGGGAGCTGAAACACCCCAGGGCAGGTACATGCACAGAGTCTGTGTGCCCCAGGAGGAAAAACATCCCTACACTTCCAGCTCCATCTTTTCCTGAAGGGGAATGGGAAATGATGCTGATCCAGTGAGTGCAACATCTCTCATCCAACTGCTGGGCAGGAGAGCCTTTGTCCCTGCAGAGGGTAAAATGTGTGCTGGGAATTACCCGCTGGGGTGTGTCCATACAATTCATGGGACAGGGCAAAAAAAGCAGTCTTTGAGCCCAAATCCAAATGTGACTGATCTCCACCATCCATTGTGAAGCACCAGGGTGTTTAAAGGGCCACAGATCCAACATTTTCCCTGGAGGGAGTGTCGCTAAATGGGTCTCCAGGCTGGACTTGGAGCAGATCCTGAGTAGTGGTTAAAGGTTCTTGGAGGGAACTGAGGTACAGAAAGGAGAGAGAAAAGGGCAAGGACAAGTATTTCATTGGATGGTGATTTTTGTGAGGGTTTAATTTTGGGTGGGAATGGGGACCCTGGACACTTCAAAGGAGCTTGTGGGAGGTGTTGGACAGGATCTGCTCCTCTCTGGAGAGTTGTGTTGTGGATGTGGGATCGCCCAAGGAACTCAGCACGTCCACCCCTCATTTTGGGGATGGCAGAGACATCTCCATTGTCCTTTTGGAGATGGCAGGGAGCAGTGGGAGAGCAATTGCTTGGTGGCTACTTTGGGAAGGGCAGGAGGCTTTTTGCCTCATCCAAAGGGTTAATTGAAACCACTGCATCAAAGGGAAAGGAGCTGTTAGCAAAGCTAAAGGGGGAAACTGAGGCCAAGCTGCTTCCTCAGGAGAGGCCCTTGAGCCCTGAGGGTTGTACCTGGCAACTTTTTTATGAGGGAATAAATTAATATAAAACATCAAAGCCCCAAAGAAGGCAAGATTGGAAATTGTTTATTGGAAGTGTGAGGAAGGGCCTTGGCAGGGAAGGACCTGGGGATCCTGGAGGACACCAAAGTTGACTTCGAGCCAGCAAGGAGCTCTTGGGACAAAGGACAGTGGTGTCCTGGGCTGGGAGAGACAAAGCAGTGCCAGCAGGTCAGGGAGGGGATCCTGCCCCTCTGCTCAGCACTGGTGGGGCCACACCGGGAGCACTGGGGCCAGTTCTGGCTCCCCAGTACAAGAGACACATGGACAGAGTGGGGAGAGCCCAGGGAAGGGACTGGAGCAAAGGCTGAGGGAGCTGGGACTGCTCAGCCTGGAGGAGAGAAGGCTCTGGGGGTCTTTTGATGTCTGTAAATACCTGAGGGGAGGCTACAAAGAGGACAGACCCAGGCTCGTTTCAGTGGTCAGAGCTCACTTAAGCCAGATGCAATTCTTCCCAAAGCCTGCAGAAGCTGAAGGTCTTTGAGCCAGAAAAACTGTCTGAAATTTGCCAGTGGGTTCAAAAGTTCTGGAGCAGGACTGACAGACAAGCAGATACTTCAATTACAGAAAGGGCTCATTTCCTTAGAAAGCCTGCCTGAAAAAATAAACACCTCCTTCACCAGGAATTTTTATAGCCAGAGCCCTCAGATAAGAGTCTGAAGGATGAAATGCAGGATTCTCACTGGAGAGGAATCCTCCCACCCATGCTGTCTCACCCTGAGACCCTGGCAGGAAGTTTTTATCTCATCCAGGGTTTGGATTGTCCCAGAGCCAAGATAAGACCTCACACCTCAGGGGCTTCCAGTCCACAGCTCTTGTTCTTCCTGGGGGTTTCAAACAAACCTGCCAAAAATAACCAGCTTTATCAGTGACTTTCTAGGTTACAGCTGTAAATCTGGAAGCTTGAGGGTCAAGACTCTTGGCAACCTCAAGAGTAGTGCCCAATGTCATTGACACTGGACTCCACTTCCTCTGCCTTGATGGGATCCACACAAATACGGCTGGTGTATGTTCTCTAGGAAATTAGAGCTCCTTCAGCCAGGAAAGCTGTGAATCCTCCCAAAAAATCTTGCACAGACCTCTCTGGCTGGTTCTTGGCTGGCTGGAAGGGGTGGGACAGAGGAAGCTCTCCAGACCTGCTGCTGCTCAAGGATTCACTCTTTGAGCACAGCAGAGCTGGGATGTCAATCAGAGACTGTGTCTTTACTTACTGAGTGTGTTTTATTGCCTAACAAGGAGAAATCCTGCTCCTTGCAGGTATGTGGGTAGAGGGGGAGGCACAGCCCTGCAGCTCTTGGTGTCTCTGTCATGTTGAACCAGAAGAAATACAAGATATCAGCTAAAAATGGGGCTTGTGGTGCTGCTTTTGATATTTCCTGGTCAGAAAGGCCTTTTAAGTTATGTGGGATTTGCTGAGGGGACCTAAAATAGAGATCCATCAGTATCAGAGGTCATAGAATAATAGAATCACAGAGTCTCCTGAGCTGGAAGGGACTCACAAGGACCATCCAGCCCAACCCCTGGCCCTGCACAGACAGCCCAAGAATCCCACCCTGTGCCCCAGAGGATCATCCCAAGGCTCCTGGAGCTCTGGCAGCCTTGGGGCCGTGCCCACTGCCCTGGGGAGCCTGGGCAGTGCCCACCACCCTCTGGGGGAAGAGCCTTTCCCTGAGATCCCCCCTGAGCCTGCCCTGGCACAGCCCTAGCCCTTCCCTGGGTGCTGTCCCTGTCACACAGAGCAGAGATGGAGCTGCAGACCTTGATGTCTCCCCTCAGTCTTTTCTCCAGGTTGACCAAACCAAATGATCCCATCCACTCCTCATATGGCTTCCCTGTAGACCCTTCACCATGATCTACCTCCTCCAGACTCCAGATGAACCCACAGTGTTGCTGGGTCTCTTGTAGGACTCACAACCCTTCTGCCAGACTCTGGTGACTGACTGTCCCAAACTGTGTTGGCTCCCATCAGGTAAAAGGTGACAAAGAGCACTGAACCTTCATTCTCTAAAAGCATGGGAAGTGCTGATGTGGGGCTGGTTGAACAGCAATCCTAAAACAGGATTGATTCTACTGCTCAAGTGCCTGCCTTGAACAGCAGAATCACAGAATCATCAAATGGTTTGGGTTGGAGGGGACCTTAAAGCCCATCCCATCCCCCCCCCTGCCACGGGCAGGGACACCTCCCACCAGCCCAGGGTGCTCCAAGCCCCGTCCAACCTGCCCTTGGACACTGCCAGGGATCCAGGGGCAGCCACAGCTTCTCTGCCCAACCTGGGCCAGAGTTTGCCCACCCTGTTTGTAAAAAGCTTCTTCCCTGTGTCTAATTTAAATGGCCCATTTTGCTGAGCTGCTTCTCCCAGCCGTGTCCCCCATGGCTGCCAAAACTCCACCCTGGAGTCTGGACAACAAACAGAACACCCAAAGCAAATTGGGCAGGTTTTTCTCTCTTTTACCATATTCCACACTCTCCTGAGCTGCATCACAGAGCGAGCAACATCCCCAGGAGGTTCTCAGTGTCATGAAGAGAACAAGTAGCTCAGAATCATCCCTTGCAGTGCAGGTACAGGTGGGTTTACAGACCCCCAGGTCTGAAGGACAAGGGGGAACATTCACATCTCATCGTCCTGGGAGATGAGGCTTCCAAGGAAACCCCCAGCCCTGCTTGGGCTCAGCTCAGGCTGCTTCCCACCCACTCTGGGGACGCTGTGGGGTTGGGGACAGAGCCCCTGACACAAGTGGGGGTGACAAGAACAGCCTGGCCTTGCAGAAGGAATTGGTTTAGAGTTGAGACAGCTGTTGGAACACTGATAGTTGTTTTCTCGTCTGTCACACGGAGCTCTCACTGCATTTCCCCCTGTATTTTCTATTTTCAAGTGCCACAAGAAGCAGGGATTTCATTACTTCCCTCCCACAGAGGCCAAGGACTCGGCACAGGTAGAAATGGCATCTTAATTTCCCTTTTCCTGAGCGGGTTGATACCTGTTAGATCAAAAGGATGGCATTTTGCTGAGAGCAGGCTGCAAAACCCCAATGAAATGATGAGCAAAATGAGTGGACAATGGCAGTTCTTTCCCTGATGATATTTGAAAATGAGAAATTATAACATCCTCTGTCAGTGGAACAGGGGGTTGGGACTTATTTAAAAATAGAAAGGGAAAAAAAAAAACCCTGTTCCCCTTTCCAGGAAGAGCACTTAACTATACGCAAGCAAAGTGGATAAAAGCAGCTCAGTAACAACCCCAATTGCACCGAGATTGTCTCCTGCATTCCTGCACATCTTTGCCTTTTTGACATTTAACTTTAATTTATAGCAATTTAGCTCGCTCTGAGAGTCTGCAGGAACGTTTGGGAAAGCAAAGGGAGCTGTTCAATGTTTGTCTGAAATTCCAATCAGGCACAAAGCACCTTTGTCTTTCCCTTAGAAAAAAGCCCCCCCCCCC
>VXBX01008459.1:72517-111653 GCA_013400415.1 Scytalopus superciliaris
AGCCCCAAAACCCCCCCCCCCCCCCCCCTCCAAACCCCAGTTAGGTAAGATATGGGAAAGTCCATTATTTTTTTAAAGCCTCCCTTAGATTATTCGATTGTCCCAGTGTGGATATGAGTTAGTGGTGCCTGAGGAAAACTACATGACACCTCATCTAACAAATTAAATGTTTCCATGCAATTAAAATGAAGCACTCAGCCTTGGTGTAATAAACTGGAGGCTATTAGTATTCCTAGTGCTGGTGCCTTCATTGTGCTTTACAGTGCCATAAATACCGGCTCAGCAGGACGGCTCAGCAGGCACTGGGCATGGAGAAAAAGATCTTGTAATATTTGTTATTAAAACATTAAAAAGCCCTTTACTTGAGCACACACATTTTTAAAACGTCTCTGACTTGGAGCCTCTGCTTTTAATCTCTCCGTGTGCCCCATGGCATTCCATCACGGATTCCTGCTGGAGTGACAGGGAGAGCTGCTGGGAAGTGCTCAGGCCCATTAGCTGCTCTGGGAAAAGCTCCTAAAGAAATCCAAGAGTGGCTTGAGGTAAAAACCAGCTCCAAGGTGGGGGGATTGGCCTCTTCTCCCAGGTAAGAGGTGACAGGACGAGGGGAAACGGCCTCAAGTTGTGCCAAGGGCGATTCAGGTGGGATCTTAGGAATAATTTCTTCCCTGAAAGAGTGGCCAGGCACTGGGAAAGGCTTCCCAGGGAAGTGGTGGAGTCACCATCCCTCAGGAGGTGAGCACATGTAGCACTTCACCTTATGGATTTGTTTCAAGGCTGGACTTGATGATCTCGGAGTTCCTTTCCAACCCTAATGATTCTATGATTCCATGTAAGGTGCTCAGGATCTTGTATGACTTGAAGGACACTGAGACACCTACAGAGGAATTCCCAGATCTGGGGTGGAGTTGTCCATGAAGAGGTGTCTGGTGCTGTCTGAGAAGCCCTGGCTGGCAGGACACAGGACTTTTGGGAGAGCCAGGTCCTTCTGATGGCCAAGGTGGCATCACCCCCCCAGCTCAGAGGGGGAGACATCACAAAATACACCAGCAAAAGGTCTCCGCGTTCTGTGCGTGTGCAAAGTCTCCATGGAATTGTTTTTGGTGAAGGCAGTGGGAATGATGGTGGGATCCCTTCTTTAATATGGGATGAGTCATGTCTTGGACGTGTCCACCACTTGCACCAGCTGGCTGGTGGGCTCAGACAGAAATGTCTTCTCAAAGCTCATCTAAAGGCACCTGAGCACATTTTGGAGGAGACCCCTAAAAGTTCATGACGTTCTGACTGGGAAGCAGCACAGGGAGCAGAGCTGGAGGATCCCTGCTCCAAAGAAATCGCTGCCTCGTGGGATTTGCTTGAGTGAAACCACCAAAAATGTGACTGAACTGAAGAAGCTAAAGCTGGAAATGTGGTGAGGAACTGAGAGGGACAGCAAGACTTGCCCTGGAGGCTGGAACAGAAACACTGTCTCAGGGAGTTCAGTAGCAGTTATCCCACTGAACTGAATTCCCATCTTTTTCCAGCTTCCTGGCAAGCCTTCCTGTGAGAACCTGCCCTTCCCCTGCAATCCAGTTGACTTGACTTTGCTGCATTTCCACCCCTGAATTCCCATTTCCACCCTCTTTTACCCCCTCAGAGCAGTTTCCTTTCTCTTTGAGTCTCCACCGATGGTTAATCCAGTTCCCACCCCGTTTTCCCTCCCTCAGACATGTGGATTCGAATCCATTCTGAGAGCAGAGTTGCAAAGGCTTTAATAAAATCCAAACAGAAACTCTTTAGTCACTAATAGTTCCAGCTAAAAATAGGCAACAAATTTCTCTGCTGAGATTTGCTCTTTCTATCCTTGTGGGTTCGAGCTGTTTTCCCTGCCTTTCTCCGCCGAGCAGGAATTTATTTGGCTCAGTCCTTGTTCTGTGAGTTGCAGTTTCAATTGCCAGAATCACTCTTCTTTTCCACTCACTGCATTTTTTACCCCCCCCTGACATTTGCTTGTGCATCTTTATTCTCGCTTTAGGATTTCTTTACTTCCTCATGTGATCAGAATAAATTCCTGAGCTTGGCTGGGCTGTTCCTGAGCATCCCTGTGTCCGTGATCCCATAATTCTTCCCACAAGTGTTGCAAAAGCATCTTTTAAATCACCTGAGCCGGCCAAAGCAGTGAGAAGTGAGTTGCTTCCCTCAGCCTTAGAGCCTTCCTTTCTCTTTTGCCACATCATTTGCCCCATGTGGCTCCATAAATGATGCAATTTCCAGGTGAAAAAGTTCCCGGTGGATTTTCCGAGCAGCAGCTCTGGGGGGGTTGGTCGGTGCTGCGTCTCTCCCCAGTTTCTGAGCACGCCCTTATTGCCTCTTTATCAACACCCACCCTGCTTTCCCAGGCAGCTTCACCGTTTGTCTCTGCTATTACAGATGGATTTAAAACTGGGAATTTTATCTCCCAGCTCAGGATCCCCATCACCTCTGCCATCACTCCCTCTCCTGCTGAGATTCAGCCACCAGAGAATGAAATGCAGCTTGGAAACGGCTTATTTATGCCACATAAAGGACGAACAGCCCGGCTCTGGAGCTGTCCCTTCAGCATGCCCATGCACACATTCCCGGAGAATACCGAGCTCATTCCTTAAATAACTATGGAAAACTTTGAAATGTGAGGTTTGAAGGCCTCACCCAGGTGAAAGCTGGCCGTGTGAAGGTTACCTACTGGGAGACTTGGGAATGCAACAGCGGGAAAGTTCGTATTATCTCCCCAAACGCCCTTAAACTTTACAGACCGTCACGACGAGGCCATCTGGATCCCGGGCATGGTGGAAAGAACAAAGCACTTCCCATTTCCAGTCCATAAATCTGGGGAGCTTTCAGTGCAGGTGATCAGAAAAACACCAAGCTCTGGAGGTCAAAACACTTGATGGCTGTAAAAATAATGACAACGCACAAAACAAGGCGTTTGCACTCAAATCTGTAATAGCCTTCAGCAGCAGAGGTGAAATGACACCCAGGCATGAAGCAGAGGGAGAAGACAAATCAGGAATGCTGGAGGGGTGGAATCCAGGCCTGTGAGTCTGTGGGCTCAATAAAAGTGTGTATGTTATCTGATCTGAGAAGAGTCTCCCTTGTTTTAGGAGCTCACGGGGTTTTCTTGTTGCTCTTCCAAGGAGGCATCAACCTGCCCCTCCTCTCTGCTCTTTGCCCTTTGCCCAGCAGCTTATTGGGAGGGTTTGATATCTACTTATTGTTTGAAAAGTCCCATCCTGAGCAAACCTCCTGGAAATCCACCCAGCACACAGATTTCTGCATTTTCCAGCAGAAGAGGAAAGAAACCTGCTCACAGTCCCTGCCCTTCCTCCCCCACCCTGTGCACTCCCCTCACTATGGCCCAATTAGAGCCAATTGATGCCTTCAGCAGTGGGAGCTGAGGGTTCCCAAGGCTGGCTGTGCTTCTGGAGAGGGTCACTCCTGCTGTCCCAGGCTGAGAGGAGGGTGTGGAAGGTGTGTTTGCACAGGCACAGGGGGTGTGTGTTGGGAAGAGGGACCGGGACACCACCAGGTCTTTGAGCAGACATGAAGCTCCGTCCTCCTCACGTCCATCATGGGGCCTTTTAATCCCCTTGTCTCCCTATCTGACCCTTGGAATTGCAGCTCCTCCAGGATCCTTGCTGGAGGTGGGCACTGGCATTATTAAAGTCTGCCATGTCCCAAATGTCAGGGATCACAGACGTCACTTGTGTGGCCGGAGTCAAATCCTCCCCCTCTCGCTGTTCCCAGTGTGGATCCTCCTGGGGAAACCTCTCCATCTGGGCCAGTGGGTGACGTGGATCACTCAGGGCTGCCTGGGAGAGGTGGGGAAAGAAACCAAGAGGTGGGAAAAGAAACCAAGAGGCCAAAGAGCTCATCAGAGACAAGCAGAGGTAGCAAATTCCCCACGTGGGTAACATCATCCAGCACTAATTCTGCTTGGCTGTGTGATCCCTTTCCCTCTCCAATCCCTTGGATGAGATTCCACAGGTTAAGGCAGACAGGGGAAAGCTGTGTCTTCAAGCCTGGATGACACAAACACCCTTCCTATCCAGTGCAGGATCAGAGCTCAATTCCCTCCAGGGTCTGTCTTTCCTCATGAAGGAAATATCAGCTGTTGCATCTGTTGGCCCTTTTTTTGGCTCAAGGGTAAATTAAAACACTCAGAAGTTTCTTTGCTCTTCCTAAGACAGAATTCAGGGGGTTTTTCAGGAGCTTTCTTACTTAGCTGAGCAGTCACCATTTTTGGACAAAAGCTTTAATGAGGCAAAACAAGATGTGGAAGGAGAAAATGAGGTGAGAAAGTGAAAGAAGGAAGGCAGGACAGAGGGAGAGCATGAGAAGATGAACATGAGATCACACGGCATTTGAGGGTCTGAGATCATCATGTCCAACCATAACCCAGCACTGCCAAGCCCACCATGAAACCACATCCCTACGTGCCACATCCACGTGGGTTTTGAACTCTTTCAGGGATGGTGATCCCAACACTTCCTTGGGCAAACTGTTCCAATGCCGGATTAATGGCTGGGAGCAGAGCACAGAGCTGGAAAACCAGGAAAAACGGCAAATCTGAATTGTTCCATTTGAGGGAGCATTCCTTGCTTTTCATCTTCCTTGGAAACGGCCTCAGTTTGCACCAAGAGAGGTTTAGATTGGATTTTAGGGAAAAATTTGGTCACTGAATGGGTTGTCAAGCACTGGGACAGGGAGTCACCACCCATGGACGTGTGGAAATGGCATTTGAGGCCACGGTTTAGTGGTGAACATGCTGGTGGTGCTGGGTTGATGTTTGGACTTGATCTTAGAGGTCTTTTCCAGCCTTAAGGATCCCAGTGATGTGGGGACAAGTATTATTGGGATGAATCCACAAAGAGAGACTGATGGTTGGTGGGGATTGAACCTCTGAATATGGAATAAAATCCTGTCAGTTGTGAAGCAACTAACCTGAGCATGAACTCTTCTAAACTTACAGCCTCTGAGAACTCATTTAATATGTCATTTGCCCAAAAACCAGTCTACTCACCCCAAAACTGCTGCTTTTTCCAGCCCTGAGGCATCTGCAGGACAAGAGCAGCAGTGCCTGCTCTGATGTATGAGGGAAATCTGGGGGGGGTTTAATAAAACTCAGCCCTGGGCACAAATTGCACCTTTCCCAGCAGTGTTGGAGCTGGAAGGATTCCCACCCAGGGGTAGGTGTATCAGGGCTGTCTTTATTGAAACAAATCCCCCCATTTCCTTGGGATGGCAGATTGTAACTAGGGCATGGCATGTGGGTCAGGACAGGCAGGTTGGGTGGCCAAATTCCCATCCTCCAGCCCAGCTGGGAAGGGACGTGTGTCCCCCCCCCAGAGGCAGCTGTTGGGAAGGGCAAAAGCCACGGCAGGACTGGAAAGGAACACCCAGGAGTGAGAATAATGACCGTTCTGCTCCACTCTGGGCTTATTTAAATTCATTTTGGGCTCAGGGAGCTTTTGCTAAGTTTTTTCTGATGTGCCTGTGTGGTTGAAGGACACTCGTGCTGCAGGTAATTGGGTGGATTTAAATCCCAAAGGTGGCCTGTTTGAAATGCTGGGGAAGGAATTTTTCCCCCAAACAAAGCAAATTGTCTCTGGGTCAGATCCTGAGCTGCTGCAGGGACAGACGTGCTGTGACCTCTGCTAAGGATGGGACATCTTGTGCTTCAAAATGCTGTTTGTCTCCCCGTTGTTACTAATTTGTTACAGCTGAAATCTTCCAAGGGAGCCAAAGGAGCCCAAATCTTATTGAAATGCAGCCAGGTTTATAGGAATTTCTCCAGGGTACTTAATTCCCGCAGTGTTCTTGGAACACTCCCGGGCGTTGGGCTGGTGATGTGACCGGCACTGTAACACACAAACAGGATCTGTGCCTTCTCCTCCTCACTGAGGTGGCAGCTGAGCCCAAGGACAGGGACAGATTCAAAGGAAGAGGGACAAGCAGGTCCTCTTTGGAGGTTTGGAAGTGTCCCATCCTCATCCCAACCTGGTGGAACTCATGACTAGGATGGGGGTTTCATGGGATACTGGGAGAGCTGGGGGGGCTCCCCTGGAGAAGGGAAGGCTCCAGGGACACCTGAGAGCCCCTGGCAGTGCCTAAAGGGGCTCCAGGAGAGCTGGGCAGGGACTGGGGACAAGGCCTGGAGGGACAGCACCCAGGGAATGGCTTCCCACTGCCAGAGGGCAGGGCTGGGGGGGATCTTGGGAAGGAATTGGTGGCTGGGAGGGTGGGCAGGCCCTGGCCCAGGTTGGGCAGAGAAGCTGTGGCTGCCCCTGGATCCCTGGCAGTGTCCAAGGGCAGGTTGGACGGGGCTTGGAGCACCCTGGGCTGGTGGGAGGTGTCCCTGCCCATGGCAGGGGGTGGCACTGGGTGGGTTTTAAGGTCCTTTTAACCCAAACCATTCTGTAATTCCATGGAAGATGGACCATGGGCTGCTTCAGCTGAGAAGGACCCATCTCAAGGGAAGTGTCCATGAAGGAGTCCAAGGTGGTGCCTCTCCCCAGTTCAAACAGGGAGCAGGAAGGGAAGTTCTCACTCACCTGATGGGTTGTGGTGCTTCAGGATCCTTCCAGTTGGGAGTAAAGTTGTGAAGAACCTCTGTGAGCATCTTGGGTTTGATTTGTTTGAGGAATCACTGAGGTTATCATCCATCAAATTCACTGTCCTGGGAGGGGGAGGTACCTCTGGAATTCCCTGGGACAGAAGTGGAAGGGAGGCAGGAGCTGCTGGGTCTCCAGCTGGTCTCCTTGAGCTCCTGGTGGAACCCCTGTGATGAGAGACCTTTCCAACAGGGAACAAAGAACTGGGAACAAGGTCCAAAGTGATGGGCATGGACTCAGTCTGAGCAGCCCTGAACAAACAGGCTGGCATTCCCTGTGCATCCTGCTGAATTCCTTGGGATTGTCCTGCTTCAAAAAGCAGAAGTGAATGATTTGCTGAGGTGCCCCTTTGCATGTGCAGCTTTCAGTTTGCAGCTGCTGTAGGTGCCTCACAGGAATTTCCCCTGAGACAGGGAAGAATGTCAGCTTGGGTTAAAAAAAACCCCAAAACCACAAATCAACTCAAAAAATACAAGAAAGAAAATGATCCTTCAAACTTAAGCAAAGAAATCAACTTGATTCTGGGGCTCAGCAACAAAAACCAGCCCTGAAATGTTTCAATAATTGTTGTTTTAGTTCAGTTTCAAGGAACAAACTGCGCCCTGGTGTTGGATTTGTGCTGTCCTGGGATGAAAGAACCCAAGTGGACTTGCGATATGTCATCTCCTTCATCCACAAGGAGTGTGGCCTCATCAGCTCTTCCCAGCAAAGCAAGGGGGCCACCAGGTCAGCTTTGAGGAGCCAAAAGGATTAATGAGGAGTCAAAACTGGGAAGTTTTACCCTCCAAAAAACCGACATTTGCTCTTCTCTTGAACGAAGTCGAGAAAGCAAATACACTGAAAAACATTTGGATGGAAGGGGGTAAAAAATTGTCTTTAAGGTGAAAAGAGGAGCAGCTAAAGCAAAGCTGGGCCTGAACTAACACTGCCAGGAGGAACTGGCCCACCCAGGCACGAGTGGCAGTGCGAAATGACAGGGCTTGTTTGGATTATTCTCCACTGCAATTGTGCTCAAATAAATTTTCTCATCCATTTTTTTCTCAGCTGCCATTCCCAACGAGATGTAAAAGCTGCTTTTGGCCGTCTGGGGTCACCGAACATGAAACTTGGGGGCACTTTGAAAGCCTCCCAGTTTGAAAATGCACACGGGCGGGTTTTTTTCACACGGCAATTTCACTAAAGTGGTCCCATGTCACGGGCAACCCACACAGAATAAAGATCAGGCTGTTTGCAATACCTCACAAAGAAAAAAAACTGACCAGGTTTCCCACTTGGATAAAGCAGAGGAGAAAAATCCTTTGCTCCTTTGACTCTGCACTTGGTTTTTATTGTGAAAATCTCCTTTTTGAAGGAGTAAAGGTGTAAAATTTTTCTATGAATAAAAATACCTATGATTATATTCTTCACCAAATAAATCTCCAGCTTTGGGGACCCCATTCCCACTTCTTTGCTTGCTTCCAAACTGGATTGATTTTGTCAGTGGAAAAGGAAATCCACCCAAATCAGCTCCTCCCACCAAACTCATGTTCTGTAAAATCCATCCTCATCTCCCTCTGCCCAGAAGTCAATAAATCTTTAAAGGCTTCATGTTTTGGCTCAAGATGTCTCCAAAGAAAAAGCAAATAAAGCAGGAAAAGGCTCCTCCAGCTTCTGCTTGGAGTTGAGGTTTGGGTCAGAGAAGCAACAGAGAGGTTTTTTGTATCCAAAACCCAAAAGGTTCATCTGAAGGAAGGGACCTCAGCACCTTTCCAGTCCAACCTCCTGCCCAAAGCAGGGTCAGCTACAGGATCAGACCAGGTTAGTCAGGGCTTTGTCCTGTCTTGGAAACCTCCAAGGATGGAGATTGTTGGTGTCCTTGAAGATTCTGCCCTTGCTGCCACTTTCACGGGTATGTTGGGAAGGGAGGTGTTATTTCATGGGATTTTTCCTGGGAATAGTCATCTGTTTTGTCCCACAGTGGAAAAGGCTCATAAATCCCCAGCCAATCAGCCTGGGGCTGGGATTAAAGGCACATGGAATAACACAATTCCTGCCCTCCTGTGTCTGGCTGGAAAAGGCTCTGCTGGTAGAAAAGAGAGATTGGCTTCACCTGAGTCCAAAATGAAAAAGCAAGACCCCAAACCCTTGGCTAAGAGGCATGGAAGAAGATGCTCCATCCCTGGAAGTGCCCAAAGCCAGGTTGGACAGAGCTTGGAGCAAACTGGGCTGGTGGAAGGTGTCCCTGCCCGTGGCAAGGGGTGGAATGAGATGGGCTTTGACGTCACTTCCAACTCAGAGCATTCCATGGTTCCAAGATCGGTGTCTCTGCTCCTCAAGCTGGGACTGGTTTTGCCTCAGAAATGTCGGGGGACACAATTTGGCTCCTGTAACACCTTCATCCTCAGGGCTATAAACCCAATGTTATAGGAATTGTGTGACTGGGTAAAAGTCACCACCAGGACAAACCTTCCCAGCAGCAAATGAAACACTTCTCCAAGCCCTCTCTGGGTGTGAAGGGACCTCAGAGCTGGTTAAAAGCTCAGAGAGTAAGAAGCTCCTTCTGCCATCTCATGGTGAATGGAGGGAAGGAGTCACAGCACTGCACAGAATCATGGAATGATTTGGGTTGGAAGGAACCTCAAAGACCATCTCATTCCAACCTTCTGCCATGGGAAGGGACACCTTCCATCAGCCCAGGTTGCTCCAAGCCGTGTCCAGCCTGAGCCACCCCTTCCCAGGGCTCACCCAGAATTATCAAGGATCAGAACTCCCAGACAAGGGGTAGATTTTTGTCCTTCAGCTGCTGGAAAGGGCTGAGAGATGTGGCCACAGGGAGAGCCTGAGTGTCCATCCTTACCCTCCTCTGGGGACACTTGAAGTTACCACCAGAACAGGAACCAAAGTGAGAGTGCTTTGTGGAGTGAAACACTGAGGAGGAAAAGATCTGAGGTTGTGTTTGGACATGTGGGAGGGAGGTGGAGAACTGACTGGAACTACAAGTGGAATGTGGAATGTCCTGGGAACTGTAGTTTCCATTCCTACTGACAGCAAGTGGCTGCCCTTGGATCCCTGGCAGTGTCCAAGGGCAGGCTGGACGGGGCTTGGAGCACCCTGGGCTGGTGGGAGGTGTCCCTGCCCATAGCAGGGGGCTTGAAGTATATGACCCTTAAAGGTCCCTTCCACCCCAAACCATTCTGTGATCCTGTGGTTCTCTGACCCTTTGAAGGTCCCTTACATGCCTGGAAGTTTCTCAAGGATATTGTTCTTTGAGAGGACAATGAGAAGCTCCTTGTACCGTAGGGATGTTCCCATCTAAGCAAAAAACAAAGTAAAGGAGAAGAGCTGTCATTTCAGGGAAAGAAGGCTTTGGAATTGACTCAGGAACAGCATTACTGGTGCAACTTTCCTTCTGGCCTTTGGGAACTCTGCTCCTTCCCACAAGAGCTGCCCCACAACCTGCCCAATCTCCTTGTCCGTGCTGTGCCCTCCCTCCTCTTCCACTTGCCCCAGGTGTGGTGCCAATGGTCTCTCTCCTCTGTCCTTCAGCCCTGCACCTCTCCACTCCCTGCAGAAGTTGGTTCTCCCAGCCTGGTGGTGCCTTCCCTGAAGTTCTCTGACCTTGATTTTTGGGGGTCCAAATTCCTGCAGCCCCACAATGTCCCAGGGGACCTGACCAGGCACTGAGGTCTCTGTCACTGCACCAGTGACCACAGAAGTCCCAAGTTTGCAGAGTGAGAGGTAAATCAGGCCTCATGTCAGCAGTGTGGACTTGGTGGAGGTCTGAGAAAAGCCCAGCTCTCCCCAGAATGGTCCTTTCAAACGGACAACAAGGGCTTGATTTTGCAGAGGGTGACATTCCTCACATTTTTCCCGGTGATTAATGCTGCCCTTGTATGTCCCTGCCCCACCACGAGCTCCTTGGCTGCACAGTGACCCTTTGTGTGCTGCAGGACACGTCCAGAAAAGGACAGTAAGGTCTCAAAGAGATCCATCACTGGGAAGAGTTGACATTCCCATGACCAGGACTGTTGGGTGGAGTGACAAACACGGTGCTGGTGGGATCTGGTACATCACTGAGAGTGAAAAGATGCCTCACCCATGGCAGTGCCCACTTTGAGGCCCTTGGCATCTGTTTGGTGGTATAGGTCACGTTTTTGACACGGCTGATCTGCTGACAAGGATTCATATCCCAGCTTTGGAGCTTCTCCGGGCTGAGGGCTGTGTTTGGAGACAGCTCTTGCACATGGAAAGGTTTTCCTGCAGAAGCCTCTGCTGCCCCAGTTGTGGGATTGCTTTTGGGCAAGGACCACCTAGGAAGAAACCTGGTCAATGGCAGAGAAGATCTAGACAGAGCCCAGAAAGCCTGGGAAAGACAAGGAAACAGAGAAAAGCAGCCCAGGACCACCCTGGTGTGCAGTTTGCTGTGGTTTGGGGTCGTGCTGCAGAGTTCATGACCCCTCAGAGGCCGTGGGAAGAGCCCACCACCCCATCATCACTGCCCAGGTCAAGCTCAGGTTGGTTTCCGAAGCTGAATCATGGAGTGGGATGGGATGGGATGGGATGGGATGGCATGGCATGGCATGGAAAGGGCAGCAGCTCTTCCTCATGCATGAGATAGAAACATGTGGGAGGAGCAGAGAAGCCTTTGGGTCCCCAAGGACTTTTGTAGGTCTCAAACAAAAGCACTAAACTTCCAGTGAAGCTCAGGATGGAGAGGGTTATTCCATGTTTTACTTACTGACCAGTGAAACCAGTGGAGTTGCTGTCACTGGAGCAGAGGTGCTGGCAAAGAGATGTGGCTGCTCCTTTCCCTGGTGTGCCTTATTTATGATCACAGAGTGTGGTGGCAGCAGCAGCAGCAGCAACATTACTCATCTGAGACCTTCATGGCCATCAGACCTTCACAAATAACAAGGCAGGAGCTCCTCTTTCCAGGGGAGGGAGCAAATCCTGAGATGACATCATCCCACAGTGGGAGCAATGGACAGAGCTTTCCACCACACCTTGGCAGGACAAGGGGTGCTGGTTTTAAACTAAGAGAGGGTCAGTTTAGACTGGATATTAAGAAGTTTTTTACAGTGAGGATGGTAAAACACTGGAACAGGTTGTCCAGAGAGGTGGTGGAAACATTCCAGGCCAGGCTGGATGGGGCTCTGAGCAACCTTATCTAGTTGAAGATGTCCCTGTCCATGGCAAGAGGTTGGACAAGATGACCTTTAAAAATCCCTTTCCACTCATGTTATTTTATGGTTCTCTGATTTTATTCATGTCCCTGTGTCCAGAATGCACGTGAGCAGCTGCATTCCAAGTCTGGACATCTCTTGCAGGTCACTTCTGGTCCCCCTCTCTGGGCGAGGAGCAGTTCCCTTGGCATTTCTGTCGGGTTCACTTTTGAGGTTCTCATCCCAGTTCATTCCTTCTCCTTGCCTTTCCATCTTCTCCGGATTTAAGGGCACATCCCTTATTCCACAGTGAGCCCACAGCAGAGGCTTCAGTGCTGCTGCTCCCTGCAAGGCTGCAGGAAAAGGAAGCCAAGAAACCAGTGTTAATTGTCACAGTAATTAAAAGCCAAGTGTGAACGCTCAGTCAGGGGTCGGCTTGGGTGAAATCCCAGGCACGGGAGCAGCGTGGCTGTTCCAGGAGTGGGAATGTGGCTCCTGCCTGAGCTCACTGCAGAGCTCACTGCCCCTGGAGCAGTGCTGGGCTGGGAGGGATGCCCAGCTCCCAGGGCCTGAGCCAGGCTTTTCACCTGGAGCCACCACAGGCAACAGCTTGTCCACATCTTGAACCCAGAGCCTGCGTGGCAGGAGCTCAGCGATCCAGAGGCAGTCAAAGCTGCCTTCCTGAGGAGTTCCTGTCCTTGGGAAGCTGTGCTGGGGACTAGGACAAGACAGGGATGGTCCAGGATGAAGTTGGTCCACAGGGAATCACAGAATATCTCAAGCTGGAAGGGATCCACAAGGACCATCCAGTGCAACTCCTGGCCCTGCACAGACACCCCAACAATCCCACCCTGTGCCCCAGAGCATCATCCCAAGGCTCCTGGAGCTCTGGCAGCCTTGGGGCTGTGCCCACTGCCCTGGGGAGCCTGGGCAGTGCCCACCACCCTCTGGGGGAAGATACTTTCGCTGAGATGCCCCCTGAGCCTGCCCTGGCACAGCCCCAGCCCTTCCCTGGGTGCTGTCCCTGGTCAGAGGATGTGCCTTTCCCCTGCTGGGACATGTGTGGTAGGATCTCAGGCTGATCCTTCTACTCCAGGGTGCAAACCAAGAGCAGCTTCACAGAAGTCATGGAGGCTTTTTTTAAACTCTCAAGGGGTGAGGTTTCCTTGAAAATTTCTATTTTATTAGTCCAATTAGTATATATATTTGATAAGTGTTGTCTCCTGGAGGTCATTTCCAAGGTGCCAGCAATTGTGGAGTTTGGTGCCTGAGACCCCCTGAAGGTTCAGCTGCCCCTTCGTTCCCTTCCCTTTTGTCCCAAACCTTTGCAAAATGATTCAATCCATCCACGTGAGGCCTCTGTGGGATCAGAACACGGTGCATTTACCTGCCTTTCTCACCACCCTCCATCCTGTGCACACCAGAAGCCCCTTCTCTCCGAACTCTCCCCGAGACCCTCTCCCACCCATTTTCCCTGGAGTGGTGTTTACTCCCCTCTCCCTAAAGAGCAGGTCCAAACTGTCCAGTCACCAGTTAATCAAACACCCCTGTGAGCAGCTCAGCTCTTTGCCAACAACGCATTTGAAAGGATGTTTTCAAAACTACTCCAGCAGGAAACCTTTTTCTCCCCCACCCCACTGCGGTGGCCTTGTCCGTGTGCCTCTCCAGCAACAAAAATATGCCTTTCTCGGATTTAGATGAACACTGATTTACCAAAAACACTCATTTTCTAATAGGCCACGGGGAAAGTGTTTCAAAAGGATGGAATTGCAGTCAGCTCATGAACAAACTTCTCAGAGCTACAGATGAGATTGGTCTGCACTGAGATATTCAGAGGAGTATTTGCTCCAGTTGTTAATCCTGAGTCATGGAGAAGAGCTGGAGCCCTAATTTCTTCAGGCAACTGGGGCTCTTGGGGCTCTGTTGGAAGTGGGAGAGGATTTGTCTGCCTTTCTTGGCCAGGTTTGCACGAGGTAGATCACATTTTACCTCCAGGGAGGGACAGCCTTTCCAATAACTTCAGAGCACCTGTCCCCAAGTCAACACCTGCGAGTTTCTGTTATGAAACCATCTAAAAGATGCACATTGCCAAGTTCTCATTTCTCTTCCACGGAAGAGAGTCCAAGATGAAGCTCCTCTCTTATTAAAGAGAGTTCAAGAACATGTGGTTTGGTAATAAACCCTCCAGGTCCAGCTCTGGAAGATTAACTACACACAAAACAGCTGGGAAATGCACCCAAAATGTGCAAAGATCTCGGTATGCTCGGAGGGAAACAAGAGGATTTTATGGACCAAAATGAGATGGATCCAAAGAACAAAGTCCAGTCAGAAGGTGAAATTTTCCCTGCCTGTATCCAATTTATTTTGCTGCCAGTTAATCAAGAAAAAAAATAGCATCTTAATGGTTAATACAAGCGATTTTGGGTCATCAGATGCCGGATAGAGACAATGCCACTGGCTACTGTAAATCTGCATAATTGGTACTTAATCACTAATTGTGGAATCAGTTACAGCTGTAATTAAGAGTGTGAAATCCCAGTGTTTATTGCATGGGTGTAATGAGGAATGAGCCTCGCTCAAAGTGGGCTAACTCTGCCACCAGCTACCACCAGAAGGTCCCAAATCTGCCCAAAGTGGCACAGATGCCACCACCCACCACCTGAAGGTCCTAAATCTGCCCAAAGTGTCACCAGTCACCACAAGAAGGTCCCAAATGTGCCCAAAGTGGCACAGCTTCCACCAGCCACCACCAGAAGATCCCAAATGTGCCCAAAGTGCCACACCCATCACCACCCACCACTTGAAGGTTCCAAATGTGCCCAACGTGGTCCAGCCTCTTTGGTGGGATAGAAAAGACTTGCCACCAGCCAAGGCCCAGCCTTTCCTCTGTGTGCCCCAACTCAGGCTCAGCAGAGTTTGGAAAAGCCATGGAGGAGCAAAATCCCCATTTTTCCCCTCCCGTTCTCACCCTCCTGAGCCTCTTCCAGGAAGAGCCCAAGCAGCAGACGATCAGATCTCCGCGAGCTGACCTGGGGAGGGCACAGCTGTGATTGAGATATCGGTCCCTGGGGACAGCAGGAGTTGAAGTCTTTCCAATTAGCACTTTGGATGGGAGTCAAGAGCTGTCAGGGCTTTAATTTACTAACCCGTGGCCCTCTCCCTATATATCCAGGTGACAGCTCATTCCTTTAGGGTTGATGGAGTGCGTGGTTGGCCTCTAACTGTTCTCCCATCCATCTCCCTCCCCGGTTTGCTTCCTCAAGAATGTTTTCCAAAGGGGAATTTCCATGGCTTGTGGATGCCCAGCTTAATTTATGCCAAATAGTTATTCCTGACAAAAAACAAAAGCTCAGCTGTTTCTGAGGCCTTTTTGTGCCCTGAGATGGAGTTGTTGGTCTGTGTCCATCACAACAGCACAGAGCTGTTGATGCCCCATCCCTGGAATTCAAGGTCAATCTTGGAGCAGCCTGGTCTAGTGGAAGGCATCCCTGCTCATGGAAAAAGGTTGGAGCTACATGATCTCGAAGGTCCCTTCCAACCCAAGCCATTCTGGGTTTCCCTGATGAAAATTCTTTTCCAAACTGCACGTTGAGCAAGATCTCATTGAGGCACAGAAGGCACACAGGAGCTCTGATGGTCCTTTTGTCCAAGGTCAAGAGAGGGGCCAGCAGAATTGCAGCCTGGTCAGTGTCCCTGGACACCTTGGCCCAGAGGATGGACTCTTTTGGAAGATGAGTGTGTTGTATGTTCTCCATCCACAGGGTAGATTTTTCCCTTCCTCCTGTTACCCAGAATCTCCCACCAACACTCCATTACTCTTGGGATAAACATGGACACCACTCCTTATGGGTTTTTTAACAAGTATTAAATGTCACCAAGTCCTGAGCCTGACACGAGCAGTAAAAGGTTCAAAAGCACACCCAAGGCCGAGTCCCCCTGGTAACTTCCTGAGATCCTTCGGCACCTGGAGGGGAACAAACCCAGAGAACCATTGGCAAACGTGCCATAGAAATCCTTCTCCTTGCCGTGGTGTTTCCTTCCATGTACAACCCACTCAAACACCCCTGTTAAGCCTCCTGGTTCCCTGCCCAGGGCTGTCACTGGGCCTTTCTCCTTGGAGTGCTGTAGATTTCCCAAGGACATTAGGCAAGGATATCAAAGGTTGGACTCCATGATTTTGGAGGTCTTTTCCAGCCTTAAAGACTCTGTGATCCTGTAATAGAGTTGAAAGGGTGTTGTATCCAGAAAGGACCATTCTCCAGGTTACCAGTCCATATCCAATCCCAAGTCTATTCCAGAAACTCTGGCTCTGTAGGGTCCCTCTTGACAACAACATTCCCTATTAATAGACACTCCCTGCCTACATGTCCACTCTTGAGCCTGGTGGGATTCCTCTGGCCAACTGGGTTGTAGATGTCCCTGGATCCCTGGGAGTGTCCAAGGCCAGGTTGGATGGGACTCAGAGCAACCTGGGCTAGTGGAAGGTGTCCTTGCCCACGGCAGGAGGTGGAATGAGATGATCTCAAAGATCCCCCTTCCAGCCCAAACCATCCTGTGATTTTATGATTCCAAGCAGACAGGCCTGCAATGTAAAAGTCTCCAGCAGAGGTGGAGATCCTTTTGTATTCCATGGAGAGAAAGGGGATGCAAACCATCTGGTTTATTTCAGAAATGTCCTTAAGAAGGAATAAATCATTTCTAGAAGGACCCATTTGCCTCCCTTGATTAGGGATGGAGGGTGAGCAGCTAATTCAGACGGGCACGTGCCCACCCACTGAAAGTCTCAGAGATTTTAAGTTTAAAGACTTCAAATGGTGTGAATCCAAATGGCCACAATTGCAGAGTAAATAGAAAGGAAAGACACACCTGCACCATTATGAGGCACATGAAATATGGAACAAAACTAAAAATTCAGGGTCAATCCCACGTGTTCTGCTATTAAACAGCTGTCCCAGCTCAGATTCTCAGCTGGTGGGACCTGCCACCTTCTGTAACTTCCCTACTCCTTGCCCAATGAACCAAGAAGGTGGGAGGAGGCAGAGCAGGAGCAATACATGGACTAGGCTGAAGATCACCTGAAGATCCCACATTGTCTCAGTGCTGGGGAGGTCTCAAGGACACCAAGACACCTGTGCCTCAGCAGAGACCGACAGGAAGCAAATCCCTCGTGGGGGAATCCTTGGAATCCTTGCTTTTCAGGGCATTCCAATAAATCCACGGAGCTCAGGAAGCAGCAAGATCAATCCCTTTAGCTGTTAGACTGACAACAGTAATGGAAAGGAGGAGGAGAGGCCACGGGAGAAAGCAGGAGCATTGGGCACGAACTCTGGGAAGCTTAAGCAACCCGAAATACGCCCTGCTCTGCATGTTTAACCTCACACCCCCTTGACTGATGAATTCCCAGTGCTGGGGGAGAGAGGAAAACCACCCAAACCACACCACCACCAAGGAGAAAAGCTCCTGGCACTCACCATCTGGTGGCAAGCAGCAAAAGGATGGTGTTTTCCCCAGGCTGCAGAGCTTTTCCAGCAGGGTATCTTTGGGGCCATCGGGGGGAGAGGGGGAGGCTCAGCCCAGGCCTTCCATTCTCAGGATTGTCTGGCTGATAAAGATTTTAATTGGAGTGTTTATGTTTCCAGATCTCCAGCAACACAAATCTGTGCTGATAATGTGTTTTAAGGGACCAGGGAGATAAATGTGGTGTCAGCTGCCCACTGGGTTACACAGACATTATGGCCAACGGAGGATTCATTAGCCATTGTGTTTTAAGGGGCTTTAATGGGTTTTCCAGACATGCAGCTCTGGTTTTGTGGAGCTTTCACTCTTCCCTCTGCTTTCAGACACCTATCTGGATTATCAACTGATGGAAATCTAGAGATTTGCCTTGACTGGCCCAGGTGGGCTCTCAGGAGGGATCCTCAACAGCAGAGTTGCACTGAAAACAGGACACTGGGGTTGCTGTTCTGATTACAGCCTGGGATATGGGGCTGGAGCCTCTCTCCTATGGACACAGGCTGGGAAAGCTGGGAATGACCAGCCTGGAGAAGGGAAGGCTCCAGGGAGACCTTGCAGTGCCTGAAGGGGCTCCAGGAAAGCTGGGGAGGGACTGGGGACAAGGCCTGGAGGGACAGCACACAGGGAATGGCTTCCCACTGCCAGAGGGCAGGGCTGGGGGGGATCTTGGGAAGGAATTGGTGGCTGGGAGGGTGGGCAGGCCCTGGCCCAGGTTGGGCAGAGAAGCTGTGGCTGCCCCTGGATCCCTGGCAGTGTCCAAGGGCAGGTTGGACGGGGCTTGGAGCACCCTGGGCTGGTGGGAGGTGTCCCTGCCCATGGCAGGGGGTGGCATTGGATGGGCTTTAAGTTCTTTTCCCACCCAAACCATCCCGTGATTCTGTGAGTCCAGCAGCTTTCAGAAATAGGGCCACCAACACGATGAGGGTCTAGGAAGAGAAACAACCTTTGGTTCTCGGCTATGGGAGACAGACCAAGCCTACAAATGGAAAACACTCTCACCCTCTGCCTCACAAGCATCCCATGTGGCCATTGGTGTCTCTGGATCTGTGGATCAGAGGAGGGCAGGGGGAAGAAATTCACAGCTGCCCTTCCAACACACAATGCTGAAGTCAAGTTTCGGTCCGTGCCCGGCACAGGGTCACGTGTGAGGATGAGATTGCCTGGGCAGTGACCTGTGCTTGATTTAAATCATAGAATCATGGGATCATTAAGGTTGGAAAAACCTCTAGGATCATCAGGCCTGAGGGGAATTCAGTTCTGGAGCCCCCAGCAGTGCTAATTCAGGGAAGGCTCCAGGAACATTCCCATGAATCCAACCATGGCAAGGGGCAGAGGGGTCATTCCAACCCTGGTGCTCCCACAGTGTCCCCACCATGTGTCTTCACTGTCACTGACTTGACTAACATGAGAAAGTCAGGCTGGCACAGATTTACTTGGTTTAAGTGCATGTGGGACACATCCCAAAGTGCCACTTGGACAGCCTGGGAAAGCAGGAGCCTGGACCTGCCAGAAAGAGGGACGGGACAAAACAGCCATAAAACTTGATCTTCTCTGCCCAACACCTTTAATTAGGAGCTACCCATTAAGAAGATGCACTTCCAAGTAGGAAAATATCATCCCCCATCTCTTAAAGATGATTTTCAGCTCCTTTATAGAAGTTTTTGGGATCTATTCTTTCCAGAGCTAAAATAATTTCATAGGACTGAGAATGAGAAGCTCCTTTGGGTCTTTACAGCTGCATTTCAACAGCAACACTGCTGGAACCCTCCAGTTTGTCTCCCCCAAAAGCCCACATTTGTCCAAAATTGGAAGAAAACCAAAATGACTATTTTTCCCTTCAGAGGTGATAAGAGTTGAATTTTTTCCCCCCCAAGATTCCTGGTCTGTCTGTTCTGGTTCTTTCCTCACCAGAGTCACCAGAGCCCTCAGACTGATCTGAGCTCGGGAACATGGAGACATGGAACATTTAAAATTGGCACTGGCTTCATTTTCAGCCTTCCAAAGGCAGCCCAGAAGGGAAAAGCAGCCCCTGAAGATTTATGTGCTCTTTGAATAAGCAGAGAGCAGAGCTTTTAATTGATCACAGCTCATTTCAAGTGAGAGCTGAGCAAACCTGGGGCTCTTGCAAGGTCAGGACTAGCAAAGCTGCACTTCCACACGCGCTCAGAAATCCCAGTGCTGTTGGCAAGCTCCTCTGCTGCTGGAAAATTCTTCCTCCTCCCAACAGATCTCATCACAAAATCCCTTGGAGATGACTGTGCTGGAGCTTGGAACACTTGTGTGCTTGTGGTGTCACAAAATGATGTCTCCCTGATCTCCTTCTGGGTGTGGCCAGTGAGAGCTGCCCTTTCTCTTTGATGCAATTCCTCTTTTTAAGCTGAAAGGGAAGAGATATTGGGCAGGAATTGGTGGCTGGGAGGGTGGGCAGGCCCTGGCCCAGGTTGGGCAGAGAAGCTGTGGCTGCCCCTGGATCCCTGGGGGTGTCTAAGGGCAGGTTGGAGCACCCTGGGCTGGTGGGAGGTGTCCCTGCCCATGGAACTGAATGATCTTTTAAGTTCTTTTCCAACCCAAGTCGTTCCATGATTCCATGACAGGTTGAGCTCTGCAGTCTTTCTGGGATCACTTTACTCAACAAAGGATTTTCATGTCATTTCTCCTCTCTTTTTCCCCCTTTCCCCTAAAGAAAGGAAGTGTTTTCTTCTCCTCTCCCTCCCATTTTGGGCTGCAATCCCCAAATCAGGGGGGTCCTCACCATTCCCGGGATGATCAGCAAATCCCAAAGGAAGAAAACAGAAATTAAAAGTAGTCAATCACCTTGGACCAAATATTTTAGAGAGTCCAGAGAGTCATTTTTCACAGAGAATGACTTCAATTAAAAGTGGAGGGATGGGGGCTGTGTGTTATTTGAGAATATGGGTTGAGTGCAACTGATGGTTCCAAGTGAAAATAAAAGTATGGAGATGATGGAAGGCAAATGTCAAAATGTTTCTTTTCAACCTGTCTTATGTTTCACATCAGAAACACCGAGAGCACTTTCAAAGCAAAACCTTTCAGCTTCCATTTGTCATTGGAAAGTGGAATTTCTCTCACAGAGGACCTGTTTGTTTTTAATAACTCTGAAATGAAAGCAAAAAATTTAATTAGGAGGTCAAGGAGTTGACCCCAAATGATGGGGGTTTTTCAGCCTTTTTTAAAATTTTCTGTGAAAAGGAGAAGGGAAACAGTTGGGTTTGAGTTCCATCAGTTGTTTTTTATTGATTTTCCAGTAAAATCAGGGGCCTGGGGGGAAAAAAAATGATTCCCCAGCTCTGAACCTTGCTCTGAACCCTGTTGTGTCTCTTGGTGGTGTGGGCTGAGCACCTTCTCCTGCTTATAAATAGTCTGTGCTTATAGACAGGCACTGAAAAGATAAAGATGTGAGGGGAAAAAAACAGAGAAGGAGGAAAGCTTTCTGAACTTCTCCCCAGTCTTCTCCGTGCTGTCAGGTCTCAGCTCCACTGGGGGTTGAGCTGGAAGCACATCAGAGCAGGGAGCTCTGGGACAAGGTGTTGGAAGTGTCCAAGGCCAGGTTGGATTGGGATTGGAGCAACCTGGGCTGGTGGAAGGTGTCCCTACCCATGGCAGGGAGTTGGAAATGATCTTTAAGGTCCCTTCCAACCCAAACCATTCCAGGATTCTGATTCTCAGAGCTAATGAATTTTGGGCAAAGCAGCAAGTTTGGGGAAAGAGACTCAGAAGCTCAGAAGGCTCAGTATTACACACCAGAGAATCCACAGCAGGCCAGAGACCTGGAATGTGTTCAAAAAGCAGGAAAAAACACTCAGTTATCGATGAAAAACAGACTGGGCAATGCCCATGGATGAAGGTCCAGGTCTCTGTGGTTGGAAACCAAGAGAGAAAGTGGGGTTTGCTCCCAAACACAGGGATTGACTTCCAAAGGGATGTGCTTGGCTTGGGAAAGTTGTTCCTGCTCAAACAGTCCAACAACAAAACCCAGCCTGGTTTCTGGGCTCTGAGGACACGTTTTATGTTCCGTCCCAAAGAACAAGTCCATGTTCTGGCCCTGGATTTTGGTTCATCCTTGCTCAGCACAGGGCAGTCAGTGCTGAGCTCCCCAAGACCTCACTCACTCTGTTGGCAGGTCCCAAGGAGCTCGAGGGTCTCTGAGATGTCCTGAGGACACCAGATGTGAGTTTTCTAGAGGTGGAGTAGGTCCAAGGCTGGATCTGTCACGCTGCCACTGAGCAGTGTTGGTGGAAACACTTCCCCATCAGCCAAAGAGGGAGCTCCCAGCAGTGGGAAGGTGGAAGGAGAAGATTTCCACCCACTTCAAAGCAAAACTTCTTGGCAAATCTCCCTCGAAGGCTCAGACAACTGTTGATGCTGTTAGCACTGAAATTCAACCAGCCTGGGCTTTCCTTTCCTGCTACAGTTGTGTTCTCCTGAGAGAGGACTTGGTTCCCTGTCCTGTCAACCTGGCATTGAATTGCTGCTCAACACCTCGCCCTCAGCTCACACCGGAGTTTGAGAGATATAAAACAGAAAGAGAAGGAATCAAAAATCAACCAAAACAGCAGCCTAAGAAATATTATTAAGGAAACAGCTTCTTCCACAGCTCCAGAGGGAAAGCACAGCAAAGGAGGGTCTTTGGAGGCAAAGGAGGATCTTTGGAGGCAAAAGAGCAGCTAAGCAGCAGAAATTCCCTTTGAGCTTCAAAGTGTCCCACCCTTGCCCTCAGTCTCATTCCTGGGCAGCCGTGGCACAAAAACACCTTTCAAACTACTCAGTCCATTTTTTATGCTGCTTCTGGAGATCCCTTTGGGGGAATTGCTGCTCTGTAATGTCTGTCAGGGAAAAAGAGGGGGGGAAAAAAAGATGTATTTTTACATGTGAGTTTTATTTTCCAGCATTGCAAAGAGAACTTAAAATGGCCTGGGGGGAAGGGGTCGGTGCTTATCCTCAGGAAATATCAACTCCAATGGAGCTGGTGGATGTGAATTCATTTACACCAGCAGAGAAAGAAGGCCTGGGGTTCTCATTATCCAGGCAACACTGAATCCTGATTTATTGTTCCCTAGGAATGAAGAGGGGGGGAGATGGAGGGTCAGGCAGCATAAAATCCAGATAAATAGGAGATGTGAGTCATTTGGGGTCAACTGGTGCTGCTAAAGATTCAGGACAAGCAATTTGTTTACTGCAGGAAACCTTCCTTCAACACCTTGGAGGAAAGGGGTCCTCCCGTGGGGTCACAGAGACCTGTTCCACACAGGGCCATCTCCTGGGGTTTCCAGGTGAGTGCAGAGCTTGGCAAGGCTGGAAAAACAGGGGCAGAATGAAGCAGAAGAATGACCTTGCCATGGGAACCAGAGGTTTTGATGAAAGCCATAATTAGTCCAGAGTGCATTGCTGGAGAGTTAGAGAATCATGGAATGGTTTGGGTTGGAAAAGAACTTAAAGATCATCTGGTTCCATCCCCCTGCCATGGGCAGGGACACCTCCCACACCAGCCCAGGGTGCTCCAAGCCCCATCCAACCTGCCCTTGGGCACTGCCAGGGATCCAGGGGCAGCCACAGCTTCTCTGCCCACCCTGGGCCAGGGCCTGCCCACCCTCCCAGCCACCAATTCCTTCCTAAAATCCAACCTAAATCTCCCCTCCTCCAGCCTAAGGCCATTCCCTCTTGTCCCATCAGACTCTCTGATAAGTGGTGCCATGTGAAGACCAAGGAGAGAAAGGAGCACCTTTCCCTTTGAGCCACAGGAGGGTTTTTAGGAGCACAAGGGAGGGAAAATAATTCGGCAGCTCTTCTGCTTCTCTTTGGCTTCCTGAAGTAGGTGGGAAATTATCCCATCCAGTGAAATCCCGGGCTTGGAATCTGTGCCTCTACACCCCTATTGTCCAGCCCAGGGGGGAGATGAACCACAAGGGGATTATTGTTATAATTGTCATTGGAAGCAAAGAATATCCTCAGATGCTTCCCTGAAGGGAAGTCATAACAACATGTAATTTTAAGAACTGTGAGAGTAGATGTGGGAGAATAAAGACCTGGAAAATAATGCTTTGCCTCACTATTGGAGTGGCTGGTGGGAACAGCAAGTGGAGAGATCAGAGTGAGATCGAGGCTGTTGTGACGCTTTGAAAAAAAACAAACTCAGAAAATGTCCTGGGTAATGAAATGGAAGATTCCCTTCTAATAAGGCAGAAAGAGCTCTCTGAAGGAGTCATACATGAGTCATGCTCCGGGACAGCTCACATGGCAGAAGTGTTTGGCCCAGCAGTCAGATGGGAATCCTGAAATCCTGGGATGGCTTAGGTTGGAAGGGACCCAAAGATCACCCAGTGCCACCCCCTGCCATGGGCAGGGACACCTCCCACCAACCCAGGCTGCTCCAAGCCCCGTCCAACCTGCCCTTGGACACTGCCAGGGATCCAGGGGCAGCCACAGCTTCTCTGCCCAACCTGGGCCAGGGCCTGCCCACCCTCCCAGCCACCAATTCCTTCCCAATATCCCACCTAACCCTGCCCTCCTTCAGCTTAAAGCTGCAAAGCAACCATTATCTGGGCATTGGCTTTGCAGGAAGTGCAAAAGGGAAGGATCATGGAGTGGGATGGCATGAGCCCCCTAAGTGTGGATGGCAGTAGCTGGGACATCCATCAGTCACTTGACTCAGGATGAGGAGGTTTGGACAGTAAGGATTTTTTTAGAAGAAGTGATTCAGTACCTTAAATCTGACAATGAATCCAGGGGGTGGCTGTTGCAATGTTTACAATTGCATCGTTTTTAGGAGGCATTTGAGGGGAGTGAAACAACCTCATTGTATTTATTTTTTGTGTGTGTGGAAAGTGTCTGTTTCCTTTGCAAACACTCCCGTTCCGTGGGTTCAGTGAAAGGCTGGTATTTTTTTTATCCTTGAAAGAACAGAAGCTTCTCTGTTTTGATTTTATCTCTGGTTTTGGGGAAGAACAAAACATTTGCTAGCGACGTTCACCTTAAAGGCTGGCGAGGTCAAAGCCTTGGAATATCTTTGAAAACTTGGAAACGGTCTCCAAAGTTTCAGCTCAAACCTGCCTTGGGCTGTTCTTCCATCCTCAGAGATAATGAATCCACGGATAGTACTGACATCAAGGCCCTGAAGAGTCCTGAAAAAACCCTTTGAAATCGATGCCAAATCCTGGCTCTGGATTCTCCAAATTGTGGGAACAGCTGCCAAGGGCAGCTCCAAATTCCTCCTAATCCAAGACAAGATCTGAGCACTTTGAAATGCGCCTCGATCCGAAACTTGGAGCTGAGTCCTGCTGGAAACTCCTCCCTCCTGTCCAGCAATGATCCTTCAAAGAGCATCACGGGCACCAGAACATCCCAGCAGGACAAATCCAACTTGTGTAGGAGAATACCTGGTAAAATCTGATTTTCCAGTGCTGGTGAGCAAAGGGGAGGAGAAGTGTGTGATGAGAGCAGAGGGCACAGCCAGGCTGTCTGCCCTGGGATGGGTTGGGTGGGGTTGTTCCAGCAGGTCCCTTCCACAGCCGTTGGGAATGTCAAAGTGGATTGACTGGGAGCCAGGCAGGGACCCCATCCCAGCAGGATCTCAGGGGCAGATGAGCCCTCCCAAATCCAAATGAGAAGGGGGTTGGTTCCTTGCTGGTTTGTACCATCCCAGGACTTTGTTAAAGAGGAGACAATCAGGGAATCATTAAGGTTGGAAAAGACCCTCAAGTCCCAATACAAAATACAACCCAATACAAAGGAGATTAATGTTTCCCAGGCACAGAGGTGAGAATCATGGAATCATGGGATGGTTTGGGTTGGAAGGGGCATTAAAGATCATCAGGTTCCAATTCAGAGACACCTCCCACCAGCCCAGGGTGCTCCAAGCCCCATCCAACCTGCCCTTGGACACTCCCAGGGATCCAGGGGCAGCCACAGCTTCTCTGCCCAACCTGGGCCAGGGCCTCAACACCCTCACAGGGAAGAATTATTCATTTTTCTATTATTCTATATTTTTTTTTCCCTAATATCCAATCGGGCCCAACTCCCTTTCACTTCCAAACCATTCCAGTGATTCTGCACGACGTGAGCCAGGCTGCATTCCCACAGGATTCCTTGCCTGCAGGGTGAGGCTGGATGGTCCTTCCTTCCCTGTGCCTACACCCCACTCTGCTCCCAGTTTCTCTGTCAGCTCTTTCCTGGCCACCAACTGCATTCCTAGACAAATTCCCAGGATGAGATGAAAGGAGAGCAGTCACAGCAGAGCTCAGTCCTTTTCCAGCATCCTGAGAGGCTGGGACATTCACAGACCCAACACTCCATTATTCATGCCCCAAAGATGGAAATTAGGGCACATTATGATAGCAAACCCCAGCAACCTAAAGCCACTCCCTTTGCAGGCTGCAGTGGAAAGCATCCCTCTGGTTGTGTCAGGATGGAGAAGTGGGTTTTTCCCAGGAAATCTCTCCTTCCCTCTGCCAGCCCGGGCACAGCTTTGGCTGCAGCTGATGACTCTGCAGGTGGAACATCTGCCCATCTGCTCGGGGCACCAGACTCCAGCAGAGCCCAAAGCCAGCTTGATTCACACTGTGGAACAGAGACACCAATCTGGGCTGTCTGTAAATATACAAATACCTGCTGTAAATCCACCCCAGTGGAGCCAGGACTTTGAATTCCAGTGGAATGTTCCCTGCCCATGGCAGTGGGTTGGAGCTGGATGGTTTTTAAGGTCCCTCCCACCCCAAACCACTCTGTGATTCCATGAAACTTCCATTCCTGTTGAACCCACTATCTTTTCCTAGTTCTGTGTGGGCAGGTCCCACAACAGGTCGTTTTTGCAGTGACCTGGTGCTTGGAGGCTGAGACCAGGAGTGAAACACCTTAGGAACAACCTTTGCAGCGGGATTTGCCATGGGCGGGAGAGGGACAAAGCCCTGGACATCCAGCCTATCTTCTGGTGGTGTGTTGTATGCACTGAGTCTTCTGGAGGGGCATCAATTTATTAGAGGGATCAGCTGCTGTTACAGACCCAGAGGATGATCCCAGATGATCAACCTTGGGATGTTTCCAGGGCAGGTTGTTCCAGCTGTTGTTCTTCAGAGCTGGTGGAGGTGGCTCGTATGAGCAGATGTGGAGATCCCTTGGGACAAGAAAGGTTGCACCTTAAACCCCACCCCTGTTCCTCCCCTCTGGCTCTGAGGGAAAACTCAGTGACTGTCTCCATGTTTGCCAGGGAAAACACAGCCCCAGGCACATCCTGGGGGCAAGACAGGGCAAGATCAAGGCATGTGAGAAAGGAAGAGTCCTGACAATGAGACTCTTTGCTGCCAGTTGGCTCAAAAAAATTGCACAGAGATTGCCAACATCTGCCTCTTCCACAAACATGTGCATGTGCTGACAGCAAAGACATGTGGAGGGAAGAGCTCTGATGAATCCTGGGAAGCCAAAGGGTTCAAACCCAACAGGACAGTCGTACAGAGCACGTGTTTGTCTTCCTGCAAAAGCCCCTTTCATGGAGTGGTTTCTCTCCCTCAGATAATTCCCAAGTCCCTGACTCTTCCATTGCTGTTTCATAACTGGGGAAGCCGAGGCAGGATGTGGCAGCAGCAGTGATGGTTCCAAGGGTATTCACCACCCCCTTCCCAAAGGAAAGGGAATGAACCTGCATATCTGAATGCTTGGAGCTTTGGAGCAGCAGAAAATGGACCTTCCTGGAGGTGCTGCTGCTCCCCCTCCAATTTGGGAGGGACAATATTGGCTGCAGCAGATTGAAGGGGAAAGGGAGAAGGAGAAAGATTAAAGGACAGAAGCAAAAGCCCCTCCCCTGTGGCACCTTCATTTCCCTATCCAAAGTTCCAACACCCATTAGGGAAGCTTTTATGCTCAGCCCTTTTGTCTTCCAAACGGCAGCAGATGCCAAACCCCCAGGAGTGGCAGCGCCAGTAAAACAACCCAAAGCGACAGATTCACCTCCTGAACTTGGCAGCTGCAGGAGGCCACCCCAGCAAAGTCATCACGGGGCCATCCATCATCTCAGGGGGTTGCTCTTGCTGCCCTAATTAAAGAGAGGCTGGAAAGATCCAGGGTACTTTTTTCGGGTGTCAAATACTGGAAAGCAAAAGTGATTGAGGTCTTTGCTACTCACAGGGAGGAGTTTCACTCAGCGAGCACCTCAGGTGGAGGATGGAAGGGTTTTCAAGAGGGCCATGGATCAAAGCATGGAAGGAGCTTTACACTGGTCGTCTTTCTTCTGGCTCAGTAATGGCTTGTGAGAGGAGATGCCCACTTCTCATCTGGCTGTGACATCAATCAGACCCTAATTACGTTCTTCCACATGAAAAAAAAACAAGGCTTCAGGGATATATTTCTTTGCCACCCTTCCCTCTGAGCATCTCCATCTTCTCAACCCCTGCTCCTGCTGCGGCAGCTCTTAGAGAGGGATTCTCAAAACCAAAAATCCAGGTGTGGTCTTTTGCAAAGTCACCCGTGTCAGGCTTTGGGGTGAGCAACCACCTCCTTTCCAAGGCCTCCCCTCTGCTGACAAAGCAGCTATTTAAGTGGGTTTGAGAAGTTTTGGATCATGGAAGAAATTATAAAATTAGGAATGAGAGTTGGGAGTTGGGGTTTTTTTTCTTTTTATTGAGCAGATTTCCATCACGCAAAAATGACCGTGGGCAACACATTGCAGAATCAGCCTTCCCTCTTCCCTGGCTACATGTCACCTTCCAACAAATCTTTTGAGGTGTGGAGGGGGTTTGTTACCTGCCACAGAATCATAGAATGTCCTGCACAGACACCCCACCAGTCTCACCCCGTGCCCCAGAGGATCATCCCAAGGCTCCCGGAGCTCTGGCAGCCTTGGGGCCGTGCCCACTGCCCTGGGGAGCCTGGGCAGTGCCCACCACCCTCTGGGGGAAGAGCCTTTCCCTGAGATGCCCCCTGAGCCTGCCCTGGCACAGCTCCAGCCATCCCAATTACTCAAAAAACGATAATCCTTCCCCCTTTAATTCCATTTTCTAATCCCATCCTCCTCCACCTGCCCTACCTCTCACCTGTACCCCGCTGCATTCTCCATCCCAGCTCCCTTTTTTCCTCCCCCACTGGCATTTTTGGGAGAGGTTTGGGGAGCGTTTCCATGACACTGGTAGGGACCAGAAGTCACTGAGCACCGAAGCCCTTGAAGCTGGTGCCTCCTTCTCAATTAATACAGAGCCTTTGTGTGAAGTTAAGGACAAAGTCCTTCCCTTACAGAACCACTCCCTGTGACAGCCTCCGTAATTAGCTGTTATTAACAGTGATAACAGAGCTATCACATCTAATCGACAGCAGATTATGGCAATTACAGCGAGTCACTGGCCGGGGGAGCTCTGGCTCTGGAGACAGAGGGGCACATTTCGTCAGGCAGCACATGCTGCTCCCTGGAATCTTGCTCCTCATGGCATCAAATCCTGGCTGGGAAGATGTACCAGCCAGTGGGAATGGAGGGAGAGGAAGGGTAGACATCATAAATGTCTGGAAAAGTCGGAAAGGGCAGATTTGGAAATCACAGAATAACAGGATTGGGAAGTTTGGGTTGGAAAGAACCTTAAAGATCACGTAATTCCACCCCCTGCCATGGGCAGGGACACCTCCCACCAGCCCAGGGTGCTCCAAGCCCCGTCCAACCTGCCCTTGGACACTGCCAGGGATCCAGGGGCAGCCACAGCTTCTCTGCCCAACCTGGGCCAGGGCCTGCCCACCCTCCCAGCCACCAATTCCTTCCCAAGATCCCCCCCAGCCCTGCCCTCTGGCAGTGGGAAGCCATTCCCTGGGTGCTGTCCCTCCAGGCCTTGTCCCCAGTCCCTGCCCAGCTCTCCTGGAGCCCCTTTAGGCACTGCCAGGGGCTCTCAGGTGTCCCTGGAGCCTTCCCTTCTCCAGGGGAGCCCCCCCAGCTCTCCCAGCCTGGCTCCATCCCAGAGGGGCTCCAGCCCTGCAGCATCTCCAGGGCCCCCTCTGGACTTGCTCCAGCAGTGGTTGTGGAGAACACAACCAGCACCTTTGCAGGGTGTGAAGAGCCAACCCGTGGCTGAATTTTTCTATAAAACACCCTGAAAAGAGGTCTGAAGTCCAAGGGCCACCTGGCTGGGTGGGTCAGAGGTCCCAGAGGTCCCCACAACTCAACTCAACAATGATTTTGGCAAGTCCACTTTCCTGGGCTTGTCCAATTAACCATAAATAAGGCAACACCTCCGAGGAGCTCCTCATCCTCCCTCCCCACATGCTTGCAGGCCCTCCAGCAGCCAAGGAATTTCCCTCTGGATATGCATTTCCTTCTTCCCTGCTGGATTGTAATTCATTGAACCAGCCCTTGGGACCAAACCCAAATGCAACACAGACACAGCAGCTCATCATTCCCGGGGTCACATTTACCACAGGCAGTTCTGGCCACTCTGTTTCCCCCATTATCACCAAAGCTGGTGGGGACATTCTCCCCCTGATTCCTTTAATACACAGATCCCCATCCCACACCTCTCCCTCTAAACCACTCACCCCCTCAAGCAAACACCTTGGTTGGAAAGATGATCCACCACGTGGAGCCCCTGTTCAGTGATAGCCTCTGAGGGACCACCCTGATTCTCCAACCTGCACTTCAGTGAGGTAAAACAGAGCCTAAATATGCCCTTTCATGGGAATAAAAGGTTCCCAGGGGAATGTCCACTGCACAAGAATTGGAGGGAAGGCAGGAGGCTTCTCCCTGCCTCTTGGCACTTGCTTTGCTAATCAAACTCCATCAGTGTCTGGAGAAAACCACGGAGATCAAAGCCTTGTCAGGCACTCCTGGGAGGAAATAGGTGGAGTTTACACCCAACCACTGCTGATTTGGGCAGGGAAGGGATGAGGAAAGAGGGGCTTCATGGGATCATTACAGTTGGAAAGGAACTCTAAGATGTTCAAGTCCAACCATTCCCCCAGCACTGCCAAGGCCACCACTCACCCATGTCCCCAAGTGCCACATCCACAGGGCTTTGAAACCCCTCCAGGGGTGAGGACTCCAAACCTCCCTGGGCTTCTCTTTCCAATGCCTTACCAGGACCACATCTCCCATCCTTTCTCCTGAATCACCTCCCATGACTTTTCCTGAGGAATGAGGGAATTTTATCAGCACAGGGGTCAGAAGGAGCTTTACAAGCCACGGTGTGGACAAACCCCATTTATTGGCCTGAATCTGCTGCTCTTCTCTGATGAGACGCCACTGGAGCACGAGCTGAGGGAAACAGCTCAACCAGCACTTGCCCACTTTGCTAACTCTGGCTCTGAGTTAAGAAAAATCCTTTGTGATATATCCAGAATGATCCACAGCTGATATTTATGAGGGATTTGGGTTCAAAGTGATTAGAAAAAGAGGTGCAAATACTGATAAATTATCATATTCTTCTTCCTTTTTATTTTTTTATCTCTCTCAAAGCAGAAAAAAAATGGCACAGACTCAATTTCTGTAATGTTCTGTTTTCATCTGTAACCAGAAAATTTTCAAGCTTAGGTGCCAAAAGCAGGAAAATTAAATCTCTGTTTAGACAGTTAAATAAGAGGCTCAATTTTCAAAAGCACAATACCCTGGATTCCTAATTGCTACCAGAAGAGACTGAAACCTTCCTTTACTTTTAAAATGTACTTTCCAGCTCCAGAAAGAAAACTTTTTTATTTGCAAAGCGTTTTGACAGAAAAAGTCCACCGGGGAACGAGGGACACGAGTTCACCGAAAAACAACTTGCAGGTTTTTTCCTTTTAGAGTTCAATCCCTGGCAATGGGAAACTCAGATGGATTCAGGAGCGATGGAGTCACAGAAATCAAAGGTCCCGTGCTCAGCTCTGCTCCAATTTTCTCCAAACTCAGGGGTTGTGCCCAAGGTACTGCCAGTGGAAATTGGGAAATCAGGGAAGGGGCTGGAGCAGCAGGAGGGGCTGAGGGAGCTGGGGGGGCTCAGCCTGGAGAAAAGGAGGCTCAGGGGGGACCTTCTGGCTCTGCAACTCCCTGATGGATCCAGGGGTGGGTCGGGATCTGCTCCCAGGGGAACAGGGACAGGAGGGGAGGGAACAACCCCAAGTTGCACCAGGGGATGTTTAAATTGGATATTGGGAAATTCCTTCCTGGAAAGGGTTTTCCAGCCCCGGGCAGGGGTGGATTTCCCATCCCTGGGGGGATTTCAAAGCCCTGTGGATGTGGCACTTGGGGACATGGGGCAGTGGTGGCCTTGGCAGTGCTGGGGGATGGTTGGACTTGATCTCAGAGGGCTTTTCCATCCAAAATGATTCTTGCAGTCCCATGTTTGCTCCCACATCTCTTTCTGCACTTTGCTTCATGGGATGAGATCCTGGCTGTGGGCAGCTCTTCACTCCCAGTTTTACCCCAGCTCTGACAGCAATTCAACCTCCCCAGACAGTTCTAACCCCACTTCTGATTCCATCCCAGGCAGGAGGCTCTGTGTGCAAGCCTGGCCACCGGAGAAAAGTCCTGGTGTCTGTGAGAGGATAAGGTTGTGCCTCACACTGGGCCAGCCAGCACATCGTGTCCCAGGGAGAAGCTTTCATGGAAATACTCACAAATCCCAGCAAAAGGATAAGAAACTTTAGTTAAACTTGCTTTCAAACTCCTTCTTCTCCACATCCAACATGATTTCTGCTCACATCTAGTCCTCTCCCTGAGCTTAGCACATCCCTACCCGCCCCAGGTGCTGGAAGTGTAAATCCATTTTTATATAACCTTTATTCCGGTGGGGATTTCTTTAACCCTCAGCACACAGAGGGGGGGAACATTGTCGGGGTGTGAGCCTCGGGATGTGACCTTGACTGCACCTCCAGCGTGGAGAGATGTTGGATGAGGTCTGGTGCTAAGCACTTCCCATCATTTCTCCCCAAATGCCAAGCCCCAAGATTAACACTGATGGAAGATCAGCTGCTCTGAGATAACTTAATGCAGCCTGGAAGGGCCATCAGGGGCGGGGAGCAAAGGAAAATACAGCCCATAATTCTGAGGGAAAAGGGAGATTTGTCACGAAGCACTGAAAAACAGCCCCGTGCTGGAATGAAAAACACTGGCTGGAGAAGAGCTGTCATCTCCTGACGGGTGAACTTCGTGCCCTTGTCCTTCTGAGAGAGCTCGGAGATGAACCGGCAGAGCCGGGTGGGAAATGTTTCCCGTGCCAACCCTCCGTGGCAGGGGATCCACACAGCACTCGGCTCCCCGAGGCCTTGGAGGTTGTTCCACCAGCCCCAAAAGCAAAACAGCTTTGGGAAACGAGTGCACAGCCTTTGCAAGAGGGTCCCCAACCACAGGGAAGAGGAGTCTTTGGGCCGGGTTGTGCTTGGTGCCAACTCTGAAGGGGCAGTTTTGATGTGCAAACGCCAAACAAGAGAAATTCCCTCCTGTGAAAGTTTGGGGTGGCTCTCTCTGCCAACAGCCAAACCTCACAGGAAACATTCCCCCCTCCCTCTCCTGAAATGGCAAAAAGCAGCANAACACCGAGAGCCTGTCAGCGTGCTAACCTGAGAAGGGAAAGAGAGCAAAAGGGAGAAAACACCTCCCCCTTCCCCTTATATACACCTGATTATGTAAAGAGATGGGATGGGATGGAATCCTACCTAGGGTTTGACCCTGGTTACCAGGGAAGGCCCTACAAAAACCAACCCATCACACCTCCTCAGAAAAGGATCAAGGGCACCAAACCAGCTTTCCAGGGGGAAAGTGATTCAAGCAGCTGCTCCTTCTGGAGATACAAACAAATTGACGCTGGTGTTTCGCTGCTTTCATAACAGTGTGGTTGTTCTCCAGCACCTGGTACCTCTGCTAACTCCATGGGATGAACTGGGGGTCATGTTGAACATCAGAGGGTCTAAGGGGCACTCAGGACACCTGAGTGAGGTCGTTTGACCTCCAAGATCCTCTTGCATTACACAAGTCAAGGATGGCAAAGCTCAGCCGTAAGACACGGTCACCTCCATAAGGCAGCAGGACACTCCCGGTTATTAGAAAAAGGTTGGAAATGAACACAATATCAGCAGGTTATTAAGGAAAGGAGGAGGGAAGGAAGGCAATTTCAGCAATAAAAATGTCAATCTCTGGTTTATTTAAAAAAAAAATACTAAAACAATGAGCTGCGAAACGGGGGATCCAGAAAACTCCTTTGATAAATGTCAGTACTTTTAAATTAGGACAAAGGAATTAGAAAAATGGAGGCTTATGTTTAATTCACTTGAAAGCAAATTAAAGGGTTCAGCTTATGGATGAAAGAGAAAATTAGGTTATTTTTTTTTCTCTGGGAGTTACCAAGGCTACTGCAGCCCAGAGAAAGGCACAGCTCAGCACAGGCCTCGGATTGCTGCTGGCGACAGGGCTCTTTGCACACCTTCAGTGGCTTTAGGAGAAGTGGCTCCACCTCAGAAATAAACTCAGGGATTCTCCCCCAGATCATCATTCAGGAGGGAGGTGATGGCACGGTGAGTTACCATCACCACCTGCACCGTGGTGTGGTGCCTCCAGCATTTCCCCCTGGATTACATGCCTGCTTTTATCCAGACACCCAGCAATGTTGCTCCTCAGTCCATGTGTGTGTGTCCCTCACCCGTTTATAGTGCCATGGTTAAAGCTGGGATTGATTTCCAGTGGCTTATTAAGAGCCCTCTTTAAGAGAATCTTTCCTTTCAGGTTCATGACTAGATTTGGAGTTACTCCACCCTGATCCTGTTCATCCTTGGGGTGGTCTCTGTGATATTCAGCTCCTGCTGCATTTCATGGAGGTTCCTCTGCTTTGTTCCATCAGCAGACTCCATTGGAACTTCATTTCTACCTTGGGATGGGGGCAAAATTGTTCAAGCAAACCTTAAACAAACCAACTGCAAGACAGACCCAGGAGAAACTCCTGCCATGGATGAGCTTCCCAATCCAGCACCCTCACTTGTGACAGGGTTCCTACCTCAAACTCTGTCTTCTCCCACCGGAGAACAAGGCTCCCCCGAGGAACTGGATGAATTCTTCATTTCAAACCCAAAGAAAGGAGACTTTCCACATGCAAAATGTTTCTTTTACCCAAAAGCCCACTAGTTTAGCGTGCTATGACCTCTTAGCCATTCCATATGTCCACAGTGCCCCTTCCCCCCCGTGTTTTCCAAAGCCCAGTGAAGTTTTGAGCAGGGATATGGATCTCTGGATATGGATGTCTGATGTCTCTTGGACCACCTCTCGCTCTCAGATGTAAGCCCTGGTGCTGCTGGTCCCCAGTTCAGAGGATGCACCTCGACTCTGCAGTTTTCTTTCTGCTCCTTTCCTCTAGATCCAAAGTTGTCTGTGGTGGTCCTTGGAGACCTGGTCATGGAGAACTGCCAGTCCTTTCTGAGATGGTGTTTTTCATGACTGAGCTTCCCATGAACACCTCCCATTCCCTGGCAGTGTCCAAGGGCAGGTTGGACGGGGCTTGGAGCAGCCTGGGCTGGTGGGAGGTGTCCCTGCCCACGGCAGGGGGCTTGGAATGAGATGCTCTTTGAGGTTCCTTCCAACCCAAACCATTCCATGATTCCGTGATTTTCATTTCTCAGCACATTTTCTTTCTGAAGGCACTTTGCTTTGCTTCTCTTTTCAACCACAGAATCACAGAACTATGGAATGGTTTGGGTTGGAAGGAACCTCAAAGAGCATTTCATTCCAAGCCCCCTGCCATGGGCAGGGACACCTCCCACCAGCCCAGGGTGCTCCAAGCCCCGTCCAACCTGCCCTTGGACACTCCAATGGATCATCTTAACAGGCAGCAAAGTTGCCAGATTTCTTTTTTCCAAGGGATCTCACCTACATCATGGCAAGACACACAAGTGGGTGTCAGCCATGATCCCTTCCCTCATTTCACTGTCCAATGTCTGTCCATCTTCTGTGTTTCCTTTTTGATGCATCCCCTGAATGAACATGCAAAGAGCACAGGGGGATATGGATAATGACATCACTCAAATTCCCTTTTCCTTTTGGAACCCCCAAATTTATTGCAAACCCTGGCAGGTCAATCCTGCTGCATCCCACCCAAGGCCTGGCTGCACTCCAGCAGGGTCAGGAGTGTGGTTTGCTGTGTTTATTTAATGGGGTAACCCTGCAAGGTAAAGGGGTCCCCTAAATGACCTGGCTGGGAGCTCAAGGCTTCCCAGGATCCCACCAAAGTACCAGGATATGCACAATGTTCCCAAGGTCCTTGGATTTTCCTGGTGCTGAGACACACCAGGGTCCTTGCAAGAATGAGCTTCCTAAAAAGGTTTCACAGCAGCTGCAGTTACTGGGCTTTGGGTTGGGTTTTATTTGCTCCTAAATGACAACAAGCAACTTTCCTGTCAGCCTAAGAGATGGAATTATCCCAGAAGTTCAGCAGGCAGAGAATCCCATAACAACACATCTGCAAGCAATAAGGAGGAGCAAGAGGAGCAATTCCTAAATCCCAAACCCTCAAAACCTCAACTCACAGCTCTTCCACTCTCACAAACAGCTGACAGGTCAGAACCAAGACCCTCCTCCTGCCCTCCCCTGAAGTCAGAAGGGACAACACCTCATTAAAGAGGTGATGTAGAAAAGGATGAACATCCCAGCAGCTTCTGCAGGTCAGGAAAGGGTTAATCTCTTTCTGGCAGTGGCCAGGAATTGATGTCCAAGCAAAAGGATAATAACAGGGACACCATGGGGCAAAACTTTCCCAAAATACTTCCCTAACCTCCCACCTTGTATCTCTGAGGGTTCCCGAGCCACCTGTGAGGTCTCTGTACTTGTGTTTTCTTTGGCACAGTGTCAGCTGTAAAGAGTAACAAAATCCTGTGTCAAGATCCCTTTTTTTCCCCAATAAGTTTTGGAACTAATTCCTTCTAATTTCATTTCCTGGCCCTCACTCTGGTACAGGATGAGGTGGAAGACAGGTGATCTCCACCTACCTTTCCCAGATGGATCTCTTACCCCACTGCCTACACCTGTGTCTTCTCCAGTCTGAAGGGAACACAGTCAGGCTGAAGTCCCCCATCCACAGAAGCTGATCTGGATTCACCTCCACTGGATTTTGCTCCTGCCAAATATTTCTGGAGAAGGAGAGGCAGTTCACCCTTTCCCCTCCTTTTCCTGAACATCCTCAGCACAGCAGGTGGGGTTTTCCTGCTTTGCTCTGCTGGCTGTGGCAAATACTTCTCTTTGCACACAAACCTTTGCTCAGGTCCCACATATTTCGACCCCAAGAGGCAAAAGAGGATCCAGTTTGGAATCTCAGGTTATTTCTAAGGTGCATTTCTGGGTGTCATTTGATTTTACACACGGGGTGGTGTGAGGTTGGGTGGGTTTCCAGAAGTTTTTGAGGGATTATAACACAACCCTGTCAATCCTCAGGAATTTTTGATGCCGCACCAGGGAATCTTGGAGAGCTGAGCTTTTAAAGGGCACTGCCTTTTTTACTTGGCCTATCTTAGTCAAAATGATGAGATTATTCCAAATTATTCCAAACAGTGGTGCCCAGAAATGTTTGGAGCAGGGACTTCTCTGGTCTTTCCCAGGTTTGGGGATGATAATCAGTGTGTGGGGTTCCTCCACCTCACACAGCCTGGTGCATCCTCCCCATGTCTGCCTGGCTTTTTCTTGCCCTCCCAGCAGCAGATTCCATGGATTCTCACATTTCCCATCCCGCTTTTCCAGGGAGTTTCTTTCCCAGTCCAAACCTCCCCATGTCTCCTGCCCAGCAGTGGTTTGTCTTGTCCCCTCTGTGTCACTGGCCCCGAGTCTGCCACCACTTCCTTGAGAGGAATTTTGAAGCAAGAGACACTCGTGCTGTCCCGGGAGGGACGGATGGAATAGTTCTGCCTGTTTTCCAACCTTCCTGAGTTGCACAAATCCCTTAATTTCTCAACACTTCATGAAAAGCGACAGGCACTGTTTTCTTGCCTTGTTCCTGGGGTTGGTTTTGGATTTGGAGACCATTTATTGCCGTGGGATTGTGTCCTCCACAGCAATTTTATACCCCAGGGTTGCGTTCCAGCCTCCATCGTGACTGGTTTCACTCTCCCTTCTTTTACCCAGCACATTTTAAGTGCTTTCCCTGCCCTGTGGTTTCTCCACAGCCCCACCCCAACAATCCTCTCTTTCACTGCCTTTGCTCCGTCTGTTCTCCGGGGCTCTGGGGAGCGGCTTTTCCACACGGGAGCGACAATGGGATGTTTTCCCACCTGACTCATTTGCAAAGAAAGGGAGCAGGTGATTTTAGGACGGGTCTCCGCGTGTTTGCGTGCACGGAAAGGAGTGGTTTGCGCTGCCCTCTGTTCGTCTCGGCACCACCCAGGAGAAAGCCCAGAGCTGATGAATCAGGCAGCAGGGAACAATGATCCCTCTCTCTCTCCACGGCATTTTGCAGGGTGTCTCTTCTGGGTGGCTTTTCCCAGTGCAACACTTGGCCCTTGTGGGTGTCTCCACGAGGAGAGAAAAGGCAGGAAATGCCTCCCTGGTGGGATGGGAAGTGGGGGGGTGTCCATGTCCGGCCTTTCCCCATTCCCAAACTCTCCTGCTATTTTTTTTTCCTCAAACTTGGGAAGAAATGCTGCTTTCAGAGCACTGATTCCTTGACAGCTTCCCATTGTGTGGAGGGGGAGGTTGCAGCTTGTCCTTGACCCAACCTTGTTTCTCCAGCTCCAGCTGTGTGGATGGAGGGATTTCATGGAGCTTCCCCGATTTAAAAGCTTTTCCTGCTGCTCAGACCTCAAAAAGAGGAGGAAGTGCCATGGAAAGCAATTCCCCACTTCCCAGCTTTCTTGGGTGAGGTGGGACACTGAGCCAAACCCATCCCTGGGTGGCTGATGGAGCTCAGCTCACCTCCTTTGGCCCAAGAGCATCAGAGTATCTTAATCCTGAGGGAAGCAAAGACATTTTTCCAAGGAAAATATCTTTTTCTTTTGTAAAAATACTCACAAAAGCTCACACATGTTCCAGTGTGGTTTTTTTTTTTCCCCTGGACAAACAGCCAGTACAAAAATAGAACACTAAAAAAATAAAAAAGAAGCTGCAAAATAATTAAAAATAATAACAAGCAGAAAAATCCAATCATTTTTCCACCTTCCCAGCTGATGTTTCAGCTGCAGCTCGCTGCGATTGCAGTCGGAGATTTGCTTAAACATAATCATACTCTTCTTTAAGAAATCAAAAAAAATAAAAAAATCATCTCCAGAGCAATGTTTTTTGCTCCAAATGAGGTTTTATTAACACTTTCTTTTTCCCCACTGAGTAGCTCAAGAAATGCTCATTTAGGGTGCGAAATGCAGTTGTTAAAGACATTCGTTTATTTACAACTTTTCGGTTCTGACAGAGGAGCAGGAAAGTTGTTAAATGAAGAGTTCCAGGCTGGAACACTCCTTTCAAAAGGAGGGGAAGGCCACGGATCACACTTTCCTTCTGATTCGCCAAGAGGCAAAGAAAAGGCAGAAAGGAAAGAAACAAATATTCTCTTGACAGCTTTATGCTTGATCTATAACACCTACAAATGGCTGTATGAATTATTTCCCTTCTCCGTTTTACATGTGGAAAACAAAAGTGTGCAATTGCTCTGGTTTTGCAGGAGAACTTGCTGGAGGATTAATGAGGTGATGCCACGAGGAAATGCGAGTTAAGAACCCTGAACAGCTCCAGAGGAAAGAGAAAAAAAAAACATCCCAGAGCGTTTAAATACCTGCTTAGTGAAAATCCCTGAGCCAGCAGTGGGGAAAAGCTCTCGCTGAGAATATCCAAAAGCACTGCCCGGGGTTCCCACTGTGGGAAAAGTGTCCTGGGGCTTCCCTGGATTGTCAGAGCAGCCTCTGAGGGAAGGGAAGGGAAGGGAAGGGAAGGGAAGGGAAGGGAAG
>VXBX01008459.1:112737-134554 GCA_013400415.1 Scytalopus superciliaris
GGACCCGGGACAAGCCCTGGGGAAGCATCGCCGAGGTGGGGCTGGACGGGGCTTGGAGCAGCCTGGGATAGTGGAAGGTGTCCCTGCCCGCGGCACGGGGCTGGAACGAGACGGGCTTGGATGTCCCTTCGGAGCCAAAGCATTCCGTGGTTGTGTGACCCCCAGCTTTCCGCTGTCTGCTCTCTCCCGCTGTCACTCCGGGTAGTCCTGTTTGTCGTGGAAATGCCTAAATTTACCCCGGGAATGACAACACTCCTTGCTTGAGAAGGGGGGCTCGGAGGGGTCGCGCTGGGCAGGGGGGAGGCAGGTTTTGCACAGCGCCGGGAGCCCCGCCGTGATGCTGAGGCTCCAAAATGTCGCGGTTTGGGGGGCAGGGGACGGCGGGGTGACAGCGGGGTGGCAGCGGGGTGACAGCGGGGTGACAGTGGGGTGGCAGCGGGGTGACAGCCCCGGCTGTGTCACCGCACCGTGCAGCACCGAGCCCCGTGTCCCGGGCACCGACCCGACCCCGCTGTGTGTCCGTGTGTGCGCTCCGAGCCTCCCGCTGCGCATTTCCTCGCACCCCCCCAAAACTGAGCCGTCCTCAGGGCTTTGTTTTCGCACCGCCGGCGCGGGGCTGGGGGACCACAGATGCCTCCCCCCATCCCTCCGGGAGCTCCAGAGGCATTCCTGCTCCGCTGGCGTGGCTGGGAGACGCTTTTCCCGCTGGGATGCCGCCGTGTCCGCGGGGATGTTGGCTGCAGCTCCCGAGCTTTGAGCATCCCGCTCGCATCTTCCTTCTCCTTAGCTCAGGGCGGACGCTTCTCCTGAGCGGAATTCCCGGCGCTCGTTGGGAAGAAAGAGCCGTGGGTGAAGGGGCTGCAGCCCCCGGCAGCGGTTGGGAACTGCTGGATGCCACCCCGACACCTCCCTTTGGGGGATATTTTCCCCCTTTCATTTGTGTTTCTCAAACCCGAGATTGAGCCTGTGCTTAAATAGATCGGGAAAGGCTTTTGAGGGTGCAGGGATTGGGATGCGCCGGTGCTCTTCGGGTGGCCGCTGGGGGAGGAAAAGGTTCTTGGGATGCGTGGAAGTGGCTGGGACATCGCGGCTCTCCCGGCACTGCCCCCCTGCACGCCCAGCATCCCTGCCGGGAGCCCGCGTCCCGGGAAAGACCCCGGGCAGGATCGTTCCTTCGGTGGGAAAGGCTTTGTCAGAGCTCCAGGTGATTCCTCTTGCCGGCTCTCCCTGTCACTAGATGTCAGCAGCAGCAACTCTTCAAGTCCCAAAGGCTGGCGAGAGGCGAATTCGATCTCCCCGGGGGGGACTGGAGAGCACCGGGACCTGGACATGCCCCAGGCTGGGGTGGCTTGGCCTCGCAGGGGCTGGGAGAGGTCTCAGCCTCCCTCAGAGCTGGGGGTTCTTCCTGCAAAGCTCCCGGGGCCTCTGCGTGGGGGTTCAGGTCTCCCAGGATGCGTTTTCCAAGCGGTTGGGATGCACTGACTGATTTCTCCAGAGAGAGTGGACTTAGAGAACAGAGCAAATGGCCGGTTCTCCATTATCAGCAGAGCAGTTGGGAATAGGGGCCGGGTGTTAGGGATACAGTCACCACCTCCAGCCCAAGCAGAGCAAAGCCAGCAGCCTCTGCTCACCTTTTGGCCTCTGATCTTGAGGTCTCCAGAAGGACCTTTCCATCCCTGAGCTGCCATTTGCCCCCTGCAGGCACAGCAGCAGCCCAGCAGGTGCTCTTGAATACCCTCAGCCTGCTCTCTACGTATTTTTGGGATGTTTGTGTCGTGGATGGGCATTTGGATGTGCCAAATCCCATCTCCATCCACGCTGGCTGCACATCCTGTGGGCTGCAGTGTGAGCACCTTGCCTTGTGTGTGTGTGCCCCTGGCATTTTGGGGATGATCCCGAGTGGAGGAGGCAGGGCTTGGAGAGATCAGGGCTCTCTGAGGTGGCACTGGGCAGCGTCACCACCATCCAGCCTGGCTGGAGAGCTCCTGCTGCCACTTCATACCCAGCTCTCTGGTGGCACAAGCGCTCAGGGTCACCCAGAGCAGGCAACTTAGAGGATTGAACACTATTTTTATTTCCCTCGAGCTCTTTTCAGCCAGCTCTGCTCCCTGACCTGTCTCTCCAGCAGCCACAGGAATGCCAGTGCCAGCAGCAAGGACAGAGTGGGAACACGTGGCTGGGGACAGGGACGTGGCTTTGGGGAAGTTCATTTTGCTGCCATGGTGTCCCCTATATTTGCTTGAATTGGAGGTATTGGCTAAAAACCCCACTCACAGGGCAAGACTGAGGGATTCAGGAAGAGTTCATGGAAAAGCAATGCTCTAAAAAGCACTGACGGGGTTAAATATAAAGAATATAATTAATAGGATTAATTTTACACCTGTAACCAACCCCCAGAGCACTGCCCAGATCTCAGAGGACACAGCAGTCCCTGCACTAACAAAACAACAATTAGAGGATGAGAAGACTCTGGGCAGAGTTGAAAGCTGGAATTTGCTGTGAAGTCCCCACGGGACCAAGAGTCAGTTCTGGACTGTTGGGATGGAGAGCAGGATTCCCAAATGGAATCCTTTTTTCTTTTTTTAGTGCCTACAACAGCTGCTTTTACCCAGCAAGTTTTCCTGCACTCATTTCCATAATTCCTGGCATGTGTTTCCCACAGATGCCATCAAACACAGGAGGTCATCTGGTGCATTTTCACCTGGTTTGGGGACTCAGATCCCAGGGGTGAGAGCAAAAAAACAAAAAAAAACCCCGAAGTCTTTTGAAAAATGCATCAGCGTGTGTGTGAGAGAGGGAAATGCTCCTTAAATTAGTGGCTTTGTCACTGCTGACAGGAGCAATCCGTTATTTGCATCAATAGGAATGGGATATTTATGTGTCCCCGGGTTGGTGCAGAGGAGAAATAAAACTTCTCCCTCAACAGGCTGCCCTCAAACACTGTGCAAATTCCTCTGCAAGGCTCTCACCACACCCAGAAAGGCTTTTCTTTCCAGAGCTCTGGAGCCTTAAATCGTAATTACTGCTGGCTAAAAATTAGTACTACTTAAGGCTAATAATTGGTATGAATTACCATGAATATCGCTTTATTTTGCTTTTGGAGACAGAAATGTCTTCCCTGCTCTCCTGGCAATTTTCACAGATGACTTGTATTGTGCCTGAAATTCCCTTCATCATTTTTCCACACCAGACTTGTTCATTTTTATAACTTTCCACTCGGTCATTTTTAAACATGACTTTTAATGTCGCCCAAGTTTGCCACCTTTTGATAAAAGTACCCTGCTACCCAGATAGCCATGATTTCTTTTTCCCTCTAGTGGACTTTATATTCCTTTTGCTTCCTTAAAAATATATATAAATGACCTCTTTCTTCTCAACCCAGAAGTGAAAGGGGACAAATTGAAAGGTAGTTCTCCTGCTAAAAGAATTTTATTTTTTTTTCCAGAAGAACACATTTCCCCAGAAAAATAAAAAGAAAGCAAACCATGAAAAGCTTGTTCCTGTCAATCTGCTGCTCCCTTGTTTCAAAGGCATCTGGCAAAATCCCCTCTGGCAACACCTCCTGGCAGTGAACTTCAATGCTGGATGGGCTGGTGGTGGTGCCTGAGGGAGCAGGGCTGGGAGGACATTTCCACCACCTCACGTGGTGCCTTCACCTCTTTGTCTGTCGCAGCTTGAAAGGGTCAAATGGGGCTGTGATGGGACTGGAGTCCTGGTGAGACCAAGTGGAACATCTTGGCTGAGAGGATGAGTTTGGAGAGGTGGGTGGGAAGTGGAGCCACGGATGGACATTTGGTCCTGGAGGTGGAAAAGGAGGAAAACTGAGTTTGGTGTGACCAGGCAGGGAAAGGTGTCCGGGTGGTGATCGTGCTGTTCAAGGTGGTGGAGCACAGGGACTGTTTCATGGAGAGCAAGAAGGGTTTCCATAAGTGAAGCCTCCATTTCTCCTGTCTTGAGGAGAACCTGGGACTGCCACAGGGAAGAAAAATGAGTGTGCAGGAAGGACGGGTACCTTCTGAAGTCACATCACATTTAAATCCCCTGTGAGCTCTCCAGGGTTTAGGTCTGATGCCAAGTGATGCCTCAGCTGTTGCTGAGCTGTGGAGAGATGTTGGGAAAGGCCATTGTCCTCATGGATATTTCCAAGCATCTCCTTGCACCTTGCCAGAGCTGAGCTGGTAAACGAGGCTTTTCCAATGAGGGTGGGAAAGCCCTGGCACAGGTTGCCCGGAGAGGTGGTGGTGCCCCATCCCTGGAAACATTCGAGTCCAGCCTGAGCAACCTGGTCTAGCTGAAGATGTCACTGCTCATCACAGAGGATTTTTGACTAAATGACCTTTAAAAGGTTCCTTCCAACCCAAACTATTTTGTGGTTCTATGGCAAGTCCCACCCCAGCTATTTCAGTCACTCAGCAGTGACACATCTTTCCCTTCCACTGGGAATCACATCCATGCAAAGTGCAAGGCATGACCAGACCTCTGGTGTGTCCTGGTCATCTCCTGCACTCTCTGGGCCACCAGACTGGAGCTGTTGGGAGGAGTGGGATTTAGCAATAAACCTCACTGTGCACAGCCTCACTGTCCTCCTGCTGAGGAAAAGGAGTGTTTCCCTGTATCCTGTTGGATTGGATCCATATCCCCCAGCTCAAAACTGCCCTGGTCATTACCCTGTCCCTCTCAAGTCTCATCTCGTTTCACCTCCAGGTGAATCCGTCTCCTTCCTCCACAGGAGAAAAGGAGGCTCAGGGGGGACCTTCTGGCTCTGCAACTCCCTGATGGATCCAGGGATGGGTCGGGCTCTGCTCCCAGGGAACAGGGACAGGAGGGGAGGGAACGGCCTCAGGCTGGGCCAGGGCAGGGGCAGGGGGGATAGTGGAGAAAATTTCTCCCTGGAAAGGGTGGTCAGGCACTGGAAGGGGCTGCCCAGGGAGGTTTGGAGTCCCCATCCCTGGAGGGGTTTCAAATCCCTGTGGATGTGGCACTTGGTGACATGGGGCAGTGGTGGCCTTGGCAGTGCTGGAGGAACAATCAGCCTGGCTGACCTTGGAGACCTTTCCCAATTTAAATGATTCCAACGATCCTGCTTTCCTCTTTCTCTCCAAATCCATCTGGCGAGCAGTTTGCGTGAAAGCAGCAGCAGAGACAGTTGTGCTGTGGCTTTGATTTATAGAATGGGCCTGGAAAAGCCTGCCTGTGATTCCTGTGCTCCCTGAGAGCTCTGGCAGAGTTAGCAGCAGCTCTCCCCACGCTGCTCTGCTGACATATGGGCTGGAGGGTGGCTTTGACAAGTGCAGGCAGCTGGCTTTGAGGAGAGAGGAATGGGACAGGTTTTCCAGGGCTTCTTCCAAGAGGGGGATCGGATTGCTCACATTTCATACATCTCCAGGCTAAGCCATCTATTCTCTCCCCTGGAGGGGATGACAGTCCAGGATGGCTTTGGGAGGGGAGTTTAAACAGGTCCAGATGCTAAAGGGCTGTGAGTTAAGACCTGGGAAACTGGTGGGTTTTGCTTTCTTCCTGTTACAATGGGGGGGAAAAAAAGGCCAAGGGCATCTCTCGAGTTAAAACTCAGCTTTAATGTTCCAGGCAGAGCTGCAGGTCTTTAAGTGCAGGTGGTTTGTGCTGCAGGAGACATCGACCACATGTGTTTGAGCTCTTCTCTGCCTCGAGGGAGTTGAGCCACTAATGTCTGCAAACCCCACAAGGATGGGAATTCCCAGTGGGAAGCGCTCAGCTCTTCAGACGGGCAGCAATGGGAGCAACTCCCTGTGTGGTTTGAGGTCTCTGAAGTCTCAAAGCTGAGCTGGACCCAGCAAAAGTTCAGGACAGGTCTTGGGAGAGCTCCAGGGAGCCTTGAGAGGTGGGGGAATTGAACACAATCTGCACAGTGAGCAGGCTTTGCTTCAAGCTTTGCATCAGATGAGGCTGCCCGATGGCCCTGCAGAGGCCACCTGGGAAATCCCATCCTCCTCCCTTAATCAGAGCCAGGGAAGGAAGACCCTCCACTTGGATGATGGCTGTGAATTTTTTGGAGCAGACCTGGTGTCTGTGCCACCACCTGTGCAGAGTTCACGTGGTCCTCTCCGTGAGGACTTTACACAAACTGCCAAATCAATGAAAAAGGGGGTTGAGTTTCTCAGTTCATCTCCTTTTACTCTTGCAGCCCTTATTGAATGCTTTGCTCTGCTTTTCTATCTCTGCTGCCCAAACTGGACCCCCAAGAAGTGTCACCTCCAGCATGATTATAACTTTAATTCCTTTCTGTCCCTCGCTTATTCTGGTGGAAGATGCCCCTGGTCATGACAGGGGTTAGAATGTAATGGTCTTTAAGGTCTCTCCCAACCCAACCCCCTCTGTGATCCTCTGATTCTGTGACTCTGTGATTTTATGTCCTGCATCAACAGCACTGTGCATTTTCCCCTCTGTTGGCTGCCTGTGTATCCCTTTGATGTTCAGTGTGTACAGCAGAAGGCACCTTAAAAACATGTCATGAGGCCCGAGGTGACATAAATCCACACACACACACTGAACCTTCTGTAATAAAAGCTGGGGCTGAGGACGACGTGTGTGCCACCTACTAATGGGGAGGAGAGCAAACCGGCACTGAATTATTAGACAGGGCTTGCAATGAATCAGAGGTGTTTGACCCGTGTGTGTAAAGCCCAGCCAAGGCTGAGTTTGCTCAGTGTTTGCTGGCTGAGGAATTCACTCCCCTCCTTGCAAGGGTGAGTTGATTTGACACGACTTACAGCAATTTCACGCTACATTTTCCACCCCCCCTCTGCTTCCGAGACATTTGTTTCTTCTTTTTTGGGGAGGGAGGTGCTGAGAGGCAGCTTGAGAGGCAAAGTGCTCACCTTGAGCTGCCTGTCACAGCAGATTTCTGGGGTGGGAGAAGTGCTCAGGGGGCTCCCAGTCCATGAAAACCTTCAGGGCAACATGTCCCCTGCCTTGCCAGGAGCTGGGATAAGGAAGGACTCGGGCTGTGAGTTGGGAACAGAAGATCTTTGCAATGGATGAGGGAGGTTTGGTTCTGGCATCTCGTCCCCCCCAGCACCCCAAACCTCCAGGTCTGGGCAGGACTGTGGACTCGCCCTTGGGCTGCTGCCTGGCAGGGAATTGTGGCAGGAAAAGTGTGGAATGGTTGGATTTGATGATGTCAGAAGTCTGTTCCAACCTAAATGTTTCAATGGAAGTGTCCAAGGGCAGGTTGGGCGGGGCTTGGAGCACCCTGGGCTGGTGGGAGGTGTCCCTGCCCATGGCAGGGGCTGGGGTGAGATGGATTTTAAGGTGCCTTCCAACCCAAACCATTCCATGATTCTTTTATTTCAACCTGAGCAACATCTGGTTACTTAAAGGAAGGGAGAAGAGCAGGTTTCCCCTTGGGAAGCTGATGGGATTACCTGAGGACTTGTCAGGCTTTGAAGGCTTTAGCAAACCTTAAAACCAGAAGTGCTGCCCTGAGAAACTCCTGGAAGGGGATTGGGTGCTGCATTCCCAGAGCATTTCCTGATTTTCCCTGTCAGTCAGAAATCTGTCTCCTGTTTATGATTATTTAGGATGCTAATTGAAGGAAAGAACTGAAGGAAATGTCTTGAGATGCAGATGAGGAACCTCCTCTGATACAGCCTTAGAGGCTTTCCTGCTGTTTGGGGAGCTTTGGTAAACTTGCACCACCAAACCTTTCCATCAGAGCCAGAAGTTTTTGGGATGGGAACTTTGGAGAAGGTCCTGAGCTGATTCTGGTCTGGAGGTGGGAACCAGAGGAGAAAAGGCTCATGAGGGGTTGGGTAGAAGATGCAGATGATGCTTAACAGGCAATCCAGGAGCTGGCAGTGGGGAAATGTAGGACTGTAAAAGTCTGAGAGATGTTCTGGATCCAGGGAAGCCCTCAGGGTTGGATTCTCCTGCCTGGAAAAGGTGCTGTGAGTCTGCAGGTGAAGTGACAGCTCGGGGACTCCTCCCTGAGCGTGGACACACATCCCGGGAAGGGCAGCTTTGGAGTTACCACCCTCATGGGACTAAGGCAGGGAATTTTATCTCCCTCTCCTGCTATTGCTTCATCCCTTTGGAGCCAGCCAGGCCAGTCCTTAATATGTGCTGGAAAGCCTGCGAGTAATTAAGGACCTGACTGCAGGGGGTCCGGAGCTCTAATTGGTTTCCTTAGATGTTATCCCATGGCCCTAATTACAGCAATAAACAAACTAATAAACACAGGAACAACAAAACCCAAGCAGCAGAAACAAATCCAGTGAACTCCCCTAGACGTGTTTCATCCCTGGGTTGGATGTTGTCCCATGGGGTGAGGAATTCCAGCCACTGTTTCTGGTGCCTCACAGGGTAAAATAAGGATATTTTTAAGGGAGGGGAATTGTTGTGAGGCAGAACCAGGAGGCAGCACAGGGTTTGCCCCAGGATATTTGTGTCTGTGGGAAGCAGGGATCAACATTTCAGGGACAATGTGACTTGTAGCAGCACCTGCTGTGCCTAAAGAAACTGAATTCCAGTGACTAATCTGCTCGGGAAATTTCCCATATTCCCTGCACAGGGCTCAGCGATCCCGCCTTGCACTGGGATTTAGGGATGTGTCTGCTAAAGGGGAGGAATTCAGGGATGTGCCACAGAGCTGGGAGCAGCCGTGGGGTGCAGAAGTCTCTGACAGAAGAGCAGTTTGGAAAACAAAAGCTCATTTCCCAGGAAAAATGCCGGGCTTTTGGTATAATTTGGCTTCGGAACAGCAGTGACGAATCAGGGACAGCGACAATTGAAAGAAAAGACAGCGAGTGGAAAATAAAATGCTTATTAAGGATAATTCCAGGGTTGGAATAAAGCCCCAGGTGGTTCTCTTTTGTTTTACCTGCTTTTATTAAGAAAACAGCAAATGGTCTTCCCAGAGTGACCCTGGAGAAAAAGAGAAAGGGAACTGGTTTCCCACTTTTCCTCTGCTCCCCCTCTGGACAGGGATGGTCCCGGCAGGAGGTGGAAGGTGTCACCACACCTGGTCTTCTGAGCTTTTCCTTTAAGTTGTGGAGGGAGGTCAGCAGGTCCAGAGGGATATTGGCCCTCTCTGCAGTTTTTTACAATGAAAATCGAGGTGATAGTTTCAGGTTTTTCATTGGGTTTACTTTCAGTTCAATGAGTTGAGCCCAGCCTAAGCCACCAAGATTTCTTGTCCTCTGTGAGAGGAGATGGTGATGGAGGGAACAGTCAAGGAGCCATCATTTCAACTGATCCCGCTGGAAAAAAATGAACGAAGAAAGTAATATTAAAACATCATTTAGTGCTTTGGTTTTCTATCCACAAAGCCCACAGTTTCCCAATGGAACTTATTTTTCCATGGTTTAAAGAGGAAGAAAGAGATCCAGTGAGAGATTTCCAACCCTGATGGTTCTGGTCATGGTGATGGTTGGAACTGTGTGGACCTGGTGACTCTGCTGGGGGTCACAGAGGCCACTCCTCAATCCCTCGGTGCCCAGGAGCCTTTGGAGTAATGGAAATTGGCTTTTCACACCTATTACAATCCCTGAGGTGGTTTTGGCCCACTGGGCGTGTCCTGGGCATTGCTCAGGAGACAGCACAAACCATTCCCAAGGGCCATTCCCAGTTGGTTTGCCAGTGGTTGCTCTGCTTTGAAGGAAAAGGGAGTTTCATAACATGAAAGAGGCAGTTCTGGGCCCTTTGATCCAGCACCTTGACTTTCACTAATGAACTAATTCAGGCACAGAGCTGAGGCCACCCTGTCCCTCCAGAGACAACCCAAAGGTGTTGTTGGACAGACATGTTTGACTTCAGTCCCTTCCAAGCCCCTGCATTCATGTTCCTTTCTGCTGCTCCCAGCTCAGGAGGCAGAACACTGACAATGCCACGAGATGAGATAAATGATGGCTCTGGCTAATTTCTCAGGAACAGATAAATCCCCTTTTTTCCCCGTGCAGGTGTGTGGAAACCCACACACATACACACACATACAGAGCCAGCAAGGGGTCAGGGATGTGTGTTTGAGAAATAAGTCCCATAAGAAGCTCCTTGCAGAGCCTGAAGTGTCCTCTCCAAGAGACAAAGCCTTGCTTGGATTGCCTTTGGGTGAGCCATGAGGAGGGTTGGCTTCTCCAGCGTTGAAAAGGGAAGAAAGACACAGGAGAGAGCACGATCACACTCTATAAATACCTTCAAGGTAATGGTGCAAGGGGAGGAAGAGGATTAGTCACACTTCTGTAAGACAGGGAGGGGAGGAGAGAGAGCAGCAGCATGAGGCAGGGAGAGAGAAAAGTTCTGAGTCTGAGGAGGGAGATGTTTAGGCTGTTTTTCCTTCTCAGTTATAATGGAAAGAGGAATCGCAGGGCCTCGGTTTGAGTCACGCCCTGAGGCTTCATGGAATTTTTTCAGGAGGGTTGTGCGTTATGAGGGATCAGTGGAGCAGCGTTGGGTGGGACCTGCAGGTCCTGGGGGAGCCCATGAGCTAAACAAGGGGCCTGAGTAGCCTTTGAGGCAGGAGCAGTCAGGAGGTACAGGGTCACTTGGAATCGAGGGCTGGCCAAAGTTCTTTCACTCCCCCTTTTCCTAATATCCCACATTCATGTTGAAGGTGCCATGAAAAGATGATGTTGATCAACCAAGGGTCTTAATAAATTTGGTGGTGGAGCTGGGACGTGGCTCAGTGGTGGATGGTGAGTCTTGGCAAGCCCTGGGCTCTGCCTGAGGTGGCTCCTCTCCAGTGGGACAGCCTTGCTCGTGGTGCCTTAGACCCAATCTCACCCTCTCTGCCTCCCAAACCCTCCCTGCTCCCAGGAATGAGAATTCCTGGCCCTGTCCTCCCTGGAGATGGAGGTGAGGAAGGCAGGAGCTCCTTGAGGGGTTGGCTCCGAGTCAGGCCTGGACAATCATTCTTATTGTCACCTTCCATTACGCTGGCACTCAAATGTTGTCCAAAAAATGTGGGTTGCTGCTGCCAAGATTCTTCCACGTCTCCTCAAGCAAGTGCCAAGAACTCTGTCTTCTCATAACAAATCAACTGGCCAGGTACAGTTGTCTCAGGAGAAAAACCTTCAGGCTGGTAGGAATTAACAAGCTGGTTCAACTAAAGGTGAATAAGGTAATTATGTTGTTCCTCTGCCTGTGGTTTCCTGGGAAAATGAATCTTGTGTGTGTCTGTCAGTCCATCCACCCTGGATAATTTTGGAGCCCCCTGGGCAGATTAGAGAGATCACAGACTCCCAGAATGGTTTGGGTTGGAAGGAACAGTGAAGATCACCTGATTCCAAACCCCCTGCCACGGGCAGGGACACCTTCCACTAGCCCAGGTTGCTCCAAGCCCTGTCCAACCTGCCCTTGTCTCATAAGAAGGCTCAGAAGATGTTCAGATCCCACAGGTTGACATGAAATTTGCTGTGGGAAAGGGAGCTCCTGATGTTGCCCACTGTGGAGTTCACAGCAGCCAAGGTGTGGGTGAAAGGAGATGTGGAAATGCAGCTCCTTTCAAAGTGCTGCTTGATTTTTCCCACATAAGTGATGCAGATCCACAGAGAGCCAAAGAAACACCTTCTTGGGATCACAGGCAGTCCATGGAGCCTGCAAGGTGAGGGGAAAAAGGCAAAGTGAGATCCTTCTGTGGGTCCAGGACTGCTCCTTGGAGGTAGAAGAGCAATGTCAGAGGGGAAGTGCAGTCCTGGGGCTGTTGACCATCCAAAGCAGAGGAGCTGTGGACACTGGTGGGATGCGTTGTCTCAGGAGATGCCCAGGTGTTGGTTCAGTGCCATATGCACCTTCTGAGGAGGGTTGGGTGTTACAGAGGGATAGATATGGGTATGTATGTTCATGGAGCTGCTGGAGTGAATCCAGAGGAGGCCCCGGAGATGCTGCAGGGCTGGAGCCCCTCTGGGATGGAGCCAGGCTGGGAGAGCTGGGGGGGCTCCCCTGGAGAAGGGAAGGCTCCAGGGACACCTGAGAGCCCCTGGCAGTGCCTAAAGGGGCTCCAGGAGAGCTGGGCAGGGACTGGGGACAAGGCCTGGAGGGACAGCACCCAGGGAATGGCTTCCCACTGCCAGAGGGCAGGGCTGGGGGGGATATTGGGAAGGAATTGGTGGCTGGGAGGGTGGGCAGGCCCTGGCCCAGGTTGGGCAGAGAAGCTGTGGCTGCCCCTGGATCCCTGGCAGTGTCCAAGGGCAGGTTGGACGGGGCTTGGAGCACCCTGGGCTGGTGGGAGGTGTCCCTGCCCATGGCAGGGGGTGGCACTGGATGGTCTGTAAGGTCCCTTCAAGCCCAAACCATCCCATGACTCTGTGATATTAAGATGGAAATGTGCAGGAACTCCCCCAGGTTGGATTTTCTTGCTCTGGTGTCACCTTGAACACGCCAAGGATGTGTGACAATCACTCAGGTGACTGTGGGCAATGAAGGGCATTGAGGAAAGCTGACCTTCAGGTAGAACCTCCCAAGATTTAAGTCCATCCCAAGGGCCAAAGCACAGACAGAAGGGAACATCAGGTTGTACCAAGAGCGTTTCAGCTTCCCTGCCCCGCTCAGCGTGTGCTGTGGCTCTGCTGGCACCTCCCACGTGCTGCTGAGCCCTGAGGTGACACTCAGCCCCCTCCATCCCTGTCACCCGAGGTGCTGGGTGCCAGAGGTTAATGGCACGGCCTGGAATGGTCGATGGCTGTCACTGCAACAGCTCGGGATTAAGTGGATCGGCTGCCGCTTTCTCCGCTTCTCTGCGTGTGATTTGTGTGCACCCATCTGAGCCTCGCTGCTCGCCCCCCTCATCCCGTATCCCGCTGCCCCACAAATTCCAGGGCTGATCTGGAGGTTGCAGAGCTTTGGATTTGCTCCATCGTGTGTTACACGGAAACCACAGGAGGGGGGAAAAAAAGGAGCGTGAAGGAGAAGGAGGAGGGGAGGGGGGGAAAGTGTTCCTTCATGGTGCTTTTGTTTTCTAACAATGTTGACATTATGTGGAGTAACTGAGTATAAAATCTGCCTCTCGTTCGGGAGCTGGTGTGCAGGAAAGATGTTATTATCCCAGCCTTTTATCCCTCTTTACCCTGTCTGGATCAGAGGAGATAAATGTGTAGATAGGAGCCTCAACTCCTATCTTTATTTAAGCTGTCAGGTACTGCTACGTTATTTTATGGTGATTGTTATAGAAAGCCTCCACGAAGAGATCTATGTTTCTATATTCCCCCCTGTTTCCTATTTTAATCTATAATTTAATAATAAAAGAGATGTATTTCCCTGTATTATTTTTATTTGCAGCGTCGGTGCTTCTCGGTCGCTCGGATTTTTCAAATAAACATTCGCAGTCACAGAGCACTTAAAATATGCACGTAATCAATCTTTGCCTCTTCTCTTTTGGGCTCCCTTCTGACTGTTGTTGCAGTCAGGCTTTAATTCAGGCATTAATGCAAAAGCAGTTGTGGAATAAGGCATGTTCCCCTTGGGGCCGGTGGGGAGGACACACGTGGATGTGTGTGCCGTGGCCCCACGCGGCCACCACGTCTAAACTCAGGCACATCCACACGTGGAATGAGGCAAAACCCGCTTTGTGTCCGGGTGGAATAGTCAAAGGAGCCAGGGAAATGTTGGAACAGGTTGGGCAGAGAAGCTGTGGCTGCTTCTGGGTCCCTGGAAGTGGCCAAGGCCAGGCTGGAGCAACCTGGGCTAGTGGAACGTGTCCCTGCCCATGGCAGGGGGTGGAACAAGATGATCTTTACTGTCCCCTCCAACCCAAACCATTCTTTGATTTTATGAACAGATCCTGGGATTAAATTACCCATCAGGGCTTGAACAATACTGAGGTGTTTCCATCCTGTCAAGGCATTGAGCTTTCCACAGGGTTCTGGGAGACTGAGGTATCCTACAAGGAGTCTGTGGGTCTGGGACCAGCTAATCTCCTGTATGTCCTGATCTTGGGTGGGTTTGCTTGAGCTGAGCCCATCACCTTGGCTGCTGTGCTGCTTTGTCTCTCTCAGGTCTGTGACCTCACCTGCTTGGGATGTGTGTGGAGAGCTCCGAGAAACACCGTAGGGATGACCCATGGCTGGAGCAAGCAAAAGGCTCCTGACCTGTCAGTCTCCTGAGTTTAAAAAAGATCCCTGCAAACATTTCATCCCATTTCTTCCCCTGCAAAAAATATGATTTTCCATCCTGTGGAGCAACTTAAAATCATTTGTCTTTTGGGGGATAGAATCTGCCTTTTGGGTTTTTTCATTTTGAGGATTAAAAATATCCCGTATCCCTCACGTTTTCAGTGGGGAGGTGATATTGGGAACGTGACTTTGATTGGCTTGAGGCTGGAGCTGGGCTGTATTTCCAGAGGTGCACATTGGCCACCTGGAGTGCAAACATCCCCCCGGGAAGCGTGGCCTTCAGGAAGGGCAACTGGAGCTGTTTGAACAGTTCCCAAGCAGCACCTTGGCAGCATTTCAGATCTAAACCAGAGACAATTCGTGGAAGTAGTTGCAGTCTCGATTGTTTCCCTCTTATGGCACAGAAGGAATCTGTGGAAAGCTGGGACAGTTCCTTTCCAAGTGCATTGGAATCATGTCCAAAGGGAAAACTAGGGAATCCCAGAACTGGCTCAGCATCTCTTATTCCTGCACATCTGAGCCCTGTGCCAGCCAATATCCACCTCTGTCCATCATTTTCCCAAGCCCTGGCTCTGGAAACTGTAGTAGGAATTACAAGGGTTGTCAAGCAGGATTTTTACTCGGTGTAGTTTAAATCCATCCCCTGGATTTAAATATCCAAGCCGCGGGAGTTCTATTTTTTAAGGAAAAAGAAAAGAAAATGGGAGAAGTGAACAACTATAGGAGGGATTCCTTCTGCTCCCAGGTTAAAACTTCCACGAGAAAATATTACATGAGGAAACAACTGGGAGACACAGAGTCTGACACAGCCACGTCTCTATTCCGGTGGGATTCCTTCCTTTGGGTTAATATTGCTGTGTTTGAGCCTCAGCTCGTGCTGTCAAGAACCTCCTCCCTGACCTCCATCACTTCTCCTGGCAGCAGTGGGAGGGTTGTTCTTGGAGCCCTACGGGAATCCACATTCCCAGACGGACCGAGGATGCAAAGCCTCCCTGCTGGTCCTTCCACACTGTGCTCAGAGCGAGGAGCAAAGTTGCTCTGCAGCTCTGGAAAGGGCTGGGTTGTCCCTCTCCCTGCCCTTTCAGAGCTGCCATTTAGATGGAAAAGTCCATCTTTTCCAGCCTGTTTCCCAAGGCACAGGAAACTTCCAGTGCAAACACATGGTCCCTTCCTCCCCTGCCACGTGGGGGCTATCCCTGCACATCCTGCGTGTTCCCTGGGATGGGAAGTTGGACACTCCCCCCCCCAGCCTGGCACACCAAAGCTCTGTGTCCTACAGGGCAGGCTGGAAAATGGAATTCAGCATTTGCTTCAGGGTGTTTTGGAAGAGCTTATTTGAGGTCACCTGGCGTGGCCCCCCAATGTCTCTGCATCCCAAAAATGCCCATGTGGGAGTCGTTTTTGGGACTGACAGCACGGACAGTGGGGGTGTGAGGACTCCACAGTGGTCTCAGTCCTCCAATGTGCCCAGTGCCACACGTCCTTATTTATGTTTTCCTTCCTACTCAAGACATTTGGGCTCCGTGGAAATTCATCTAAAGCTTCTGTGAAGGAGCCCAGCCCAGTCCCACTGCAAAGCTTTGTCCTCCTCCACCCCTGACCACCACCCCCTCCTCCCTGTCATTGTGTCCCAGGCCCTGAAGAGCTGCCCATCTCCCCCGAGCCTGCCCACCAGACCTCAGGGATCTGCTCTGATCAGCAGGTTTGCAGAGAAAATGAGGTTTTTTTTCTTCCTGGCTGGTTTCCATCAGCAGCAGCTCCAGCTCTCCGAGGCACATCTCAATTAATTAATACAGTCAAACCTTATTAGAGACAATTGTTGGCCAGAAATTACCCGGTCCTGAGTTCTGTCTGCCTTTCTCCTTGTTATTCCTTGCTGTTCCTTTGCTCCCTGGTGCCTCTTTCTCCCATGAACATCTCCAGGAGTAGAGTTGGGGCTGTTGGGGTCTTGGGGGCTCTTCTGTCACCCCAAAGTTGGTGTTGGAGGAACAGCAGGGGCTGATTTCTGTGAGACAAGTGAGAAATGACCCCCCCCCAAAGCCTCTGTGATGGAGGTTACTGGATCCTGGGAGTGCTGGAAGTTCTCCAGGAGGGCTGAGGTTGGACCTGGGAGACTTGGAGGGTCTGAGTGAGGGAGGGAAGGAAAGAAAGGAAAGGAGGAGGGAAGGGAGGGAGAAAGGAGGGAAAGGAGGATGGGGATGGGAGGAAGGCAGAGTGGGAGGGAGNATGAAGAGAAACAGTGTTTGGTTTTGTATCCCCAGCCACAGGTTCTCCAGAATTCCAAGTGGCTTTTTTGGCTCTTGGGAAGACACTAAGTGCAAGCAGGACAGGGCAGGGCATGATGCCAAGGGAGAAAGGGCTGGGACAAGGCCATGAAAATGGAAAGAGCAAATCCCCAGCCATCCTTGCTGTGGAGCACTGCTGCTTACCTGGGAGCATGTGCTGGGGCTGGGTTTGCTCCCTGCCTCAGCAGGAGGGTCTGGGCTATCCCAACACCAGGAATGTGGTCCTGCCTCAGCTCCTGCCCTACCATGGCCATGGACACAGCTTGGAAGAGCTCCTGCTGCCCCTGAGCTTGGGAAATGGGGCTGCAGGTGACAGAGACACAGACTGGAGAGGGACTGGGGGCTCATCAGGGATCAACAAAAACCAGGCTGATCTCTTGAGAAACAGAGGCAGCCCAGCAGGAGCAGAGGCTGCTTTGTGTCTGGGGGTAAATGAGAGGCATTTCCAGCTCTGTCAGAGCTTTTCAACAGCCTCAAATTATTATTATTTTCTTTTAAAAGGAATGTAAATACATCAGCCTTTCTGCATGGCTTCATTAATGACCCAGCACATCACTCAGAGCCTCACAATTGCTGTCATCCCCTGTCCTATGTTCATGGCACAGTCTGAATTCCTCCAGCTCCGTCTCCTGATGACAAACAGGTTCGGGATAGGATTTAAAAAAATATCCTAAAGTTGTTTTTCTTCCTTACAGTCCCCAAATAAGAGGGGAAATACCTGCCAGGGTCACTGCAGCTCCCACCCCGAGCTGTGTGCTGGTGATAGAGGTCAAAAAGGAGGTCCCATTTTGGGGGGACTGGAGTTGAAAAGTGGGGCAATGCCTCATCCTCTGTGCGTGGGAAGGAGAAATTCCCGTCTTCCCCATTTTTCTTCCTCTTGATTGAGCGGGAGGGAAACAAGAGCAGAGCTGCAGGGTCATTGTTAAAGCTGATCAAACCAAAATAAATGGACCAACAGCAGAAAAACCGTGTTGTTACATAAAGGTCTTGATTTGGGTGTTTGTTTTCATAAGTGCACTGGGCTGTTTCTTTGAGCCTCAGTACATGTCATTCCATTTCCTAGGAATTCTACCTCCCAAATATTATCAAATTGGGGCTGTCCATCCCTCTGCCAAGGCCACCACAAGCCTTTGCCACACCATTTCTTGGGCTGCCTCAGTGTCTCAATGGATTCCCCCTTCTCAAATCCATCTTGATCCCTTTCAGGATTTGTCCAGGCTGGCTTGGCTTCTCCCACTGCCTCTCTGCTGTCCTACAGAGAGACCCTTCTCCTCTCAGCCACAGAAAAATTCCTTCAAAGCCCTTAAAACACGGGACAGCTGGATATAATTCCTATATAAATGTGGAGAGGTGGTCTCTGCATCCCCTGGGAGGCTGAGGAGCTCAGCTGAGAGAGTTCTGAATACCCCAGAAGCAAACAAAAGTCATGACCAGCCACCCCCTGGTCCTGCTGCGTTTCAAGACCAGTTAAAAAGCACATTAAGGATTTGAGCAGAAGGCACAGCACATGGAAAGACTCCAAGAGGGGCTCAAAACCATTGCCTGGGGTGTGGATGGAGAAGACTGTGCTGGGAGACGCACATTTAAGGATATTTTAGCAGCAATATGTTTAAAATACGTGAGCCTTGACCTTCAGCTGTACAGAATTGGTATTTCAGGCTCCTAAGTCTTCAAGACTCTTTCTTTTAAGGAAGAATAGGTGCTCCAAAAATGACAGACCGAACTGGCAGAAGAAATGAAGGAATTCTGAGGAACTAATTAAAACACCACAGCCTCTGTTTTGTTCTCCATGAGCCAGGAAAGCTGCAGAAAACCCAAACCAAGCTTTCCATTTGATGAGGGTTTGATATTTGCCAGCTCAGGTAGCTTTGGCTGGGCTGGTTCATTATCAGCCCTCCCACAACCAGAACCTGCCTCCTGGGGGCTCTGACCTGCCCTGGTCCCTGAGGGATTTGGGGCCACTTCTGGTGACACTTTTCAAATCAAAGGCTCTGTCACACCAAAGAGGTTTCAGGGGGTGGGAGAGCAAAGGAGAGTTTGAACTCCAGAGAGCTCAGAGCACATGAAATGCAGGGAAATGGGAACGGGATAACAGACTGGCAGCCTTTGGGAAAAACAAGGCTGGGAGCTGCAAAAGCAGCTGATGGAAAATCAGGCAGAAGTCGGGGAAGGAAAAAAAGAACAATCTCTAGAGGTTGAATTCTTTCAGCTTGAAGCAGAGCAACTCTCAGGACTTGCAGCTTTCGGTTCTTAAGGGGCGCTTGGGGAACAAGATGGGGACAGACTTTTTAGTAGGGCCTGTGGGAATGGGACAAGAGGGGTGGGGGGGGTGGTTTTCAATTAAAAAAGGATTGATTAGGCTAAATATAAGGAAGAAATATTTTACAGTGAGGGTGGGCAGAGAAGCTGTGGCTGCCCCTGGATCCCTGGCAGTGTCCAAGGGCAGGTTGGACGGGGCTTGGAGCACCCTGGGCTGGTGGGAGGTGTCCCTGCCCATGGCAGGGGGTGGCACTGGGTGGGCCTTGAGGTTCCTTCCAACCCAAAAATTCTGTGACTCTGTAACAGCCTTTGGGTTGCAGCAGGCTCTGGAGAAAGCAATTCCCTGGGAAAAGCAGCTCCCACAGCCAGGCTTGGAGAGAGGAGCCGTGACCTGGGGGGTGCCACGAGGCTGCTGATGGATGGGGATGGCAAAGTGCAGAGCCTGCTCTCTGATCACCAGGAGCTCACCCAGAGATGTCGTGGGATCACAGAATGTCTGTTTGCTGGTCTCTCCAGCCCTGATTTTGGGTTTGAACTGGAGGAGAAAACAGCCTGGGGAGGAATTGGCCAACCCCGTGTTGATGTGCCTGGGCATGGAGGTGCTGATGGAGCTGTGGGAGGAGCACAGGAGGGTTTTAGGGTCCCTCTCCAGTGCTGTCGGGCTTTGGTTGGCAATTTTTCAGCCTCTCACCCTTCAACACACCCCGAGCTCTTTAATCACTGTCTTTGGCTTTTCACAACAACAGAAATTTCCCCGATTGCCAGAAGTTTGTGCTTCTCCTCACCCTCCTGGTGATCTGCACATCAATGGGCAGCATGGAATTTGGCACAGTCATGAGTTTCCCTTAAAACCCCCACATTCCCTTCCCACCAAACCCCAAACAGCACAGGAAACCTTGCACAGCCCTGACTCACCTGATACAAACACCCGGGGGTGTTAAAGCAGGATCCAAACCTGGAAGCCTCTGGCTTGGTGGCTTCTCCTTGCTTGTGTTTAGCCCTTAATGTGGAAATATATTCTCCTTTGGGGTTGGGAATGGTTTGCAATATTCTTCCTATGACCCCCAAATCCTCTGTTTGGCTTCTCCTTGCTTGTATTTAGCCCTTAATGTGGAAATATATTCTCCTTTGGGGTTGGGAATGGTTTGCAATATTCTTCCTACGACCCCCAAATCCTCTGTTTGGGAAATGCTGCCAGGCACAATTCCTTTTATTATTATTATTATTATTCCTTTTCTATGTGCTCCATAAGCAAAGATGGGAAGTCTGGATTTAGCAGAGCCAATCCATGTAAAACCCGCATGATGTGATAATGGTTGGAGCTTTTCCAGGGCTGGAGCAGGAGCAGCTATTCCTTGTGGGATGCTGGAGTTGGGCAGGGCAACACACGAGGTGAAAACAGGCATTTTAAGCTCAGCAATTCAATCCGACCCCCCCCACTCGAAGGGGGTGGTGGTTAATGGGCTGTGTGACACCGGCGGTCATCCCTGTCTTCCCACCCTTTCTGGCTGTCTGGGAAAGCATTCCCACTCACTTTGGGAAAGGGATGGACCCCCACATTCCTTTCAGGGCAAAGAAATGCTGCTTCCAAGGTTATCCCCGAGGGCCTGTCAGGGAGTGTTTAATGCAGATTTTCTCAGCCGTGCAGAGACGGGAAACTTAATGAAGTTTGAAAGGAAAAGGAGCGTTCCTGAATTCCAGCAAAGGGGAGAACCTTTGTAATGCTGGGGGGCTGGGAATCAGCATTCCCTGATTTCTAACCTTGGTGGGAGTGAGCATTCCCTGGGATTTCTAACCTTGCTGGGAATGAATATTCCCTGGGATTCTAACTATGGAGGGAATGAGTATTCCCTGGCTTTCTAACCTTGGAGGGAATGAACATTCCCTGGGATTTCTAACCTTGCTGGGAATGAATATTCCCTGGGCTTTCTAACCTTGGTAGGAACCAGCATTCCCATGGCTTTCTAACCTTGGTGAGAATGAGCATTCCCTGGGCTTTCTAACTTTGCAGGAAATCAGCATTCCCTGATTTCTGACCTTGGTGGGAATGAACATTCCCTGGGCTTTCTAACCTTGGAGGGAATCAGCATTCCCTGGGATTTCTAAACAGAATTCCCTGATTTCTGACCTTGGTGGGAATGAACATTCCCTGGACTTTCTAACCTTGGTGGGAATGAGCATTCCCTGGGATTTCTAACCTTGGAGGGAATCAGCATTTCCTGGGCTTTCTAACCATGGTGGGAATCAGCATTCCCTGGACTTTCTAACCATGGTGGGAATGAGCATTCCCTGGGATTTCTAACCTTGGAGGAAACCAGCATTCCCTGGGCTTTCTAACCTTGGTGGGGATGAGCATTCCCTGGGCTTTCTGACGTTGAAGGAAATCAGCATTCTCTGATTTCTGACCTTGGTGGGAATGAGCATTCCCTGATTTCTTATCTTGGAGGGAATGAGCATTCCCTGGGCTTTCTAACCCTGGTGGAGGCGCCCTGGGCTGGTGAAGGGCTCTCGTGGCTCCTCATTCCAAGCTCTGGCTCTCTCGTCTCCACCAACAGGACACTGAGAGTTTTCCATGAGTCTCTTGGAGTTTGGAGTCTGTTTTTCCAGGTTATTCCCTTGCCCATTTTTTCCCCATGGGAACAGTATCTCCTAAACTCTAAAAGTAAACACCTTGTGTGTTCTCCAGTGTATTCCCTCTTGTTTGCTCTCTCATTTTCCCTCTTTTCCCCTTCCAGGGTCTGACCTTAAGGCCCAGGGAGTGATCCTGACCATTTCCCACATGGATACAGTTTTCCTGTGGCTCAGGGCTGTGTTGACAAGGCCATTCCAAATATCTCTGGATATTTTCCCTTTCTACCTTCATTTTTTCCAAATCCAAGGCAAGATCCAGTAACCAAAGCCAGGTAGTGAAATCATCCAGCTCTTCCCCCCCCGCTTTTCCTCTTGTTTCCACAGGATATCACAAAGGATTAGTTCCTTTTTCCCAGGATTTCAATATTTTTCTCTTTATTTAAAATCTTTTAAGGGGATTTTTACACCCTGCACTACCCAGAGTTTGTTTTGCACGTTGTGTCAAACACACACCTGTATTTTTGCTTTAATTATGTATTTATTTATTTAAACTAATTTTAAATTTAATTATCTATTAATTTAAATTAAATATTAATACTTATTTATATTAAGCAATATTTT
>VXBX01008459.1:134609-183909 GCA_013400415.1 Scytalopus superciliaris
GTGACACAGGACAGACAGAGGAGTGACAGCTGGACCTGCTGCAACAACAGGATCCAGAGGGACCCACAGTGGGAATTCCTTGGTGGGAACTTCAGTAGGAAACACCTGTCAAAAGTAGAGTTGAAGCGATGGGATCCCCCTCTTGTGACTTTCATTTTAATTGTTATTCCTGCAAGGATCATTTCCTAAACCTTCTAAGGTTTGCTGGGTCTTCTGGAGTGGTGCCAGGTGGAGATACCAGGTAGACAACCTGTGGAACATCTCAGGGCAGGACTTTGTGGATGTTTATGTGGAGAAACTGGAGAGGATCCCCAAAGAGAACTCTTGGGCAGTCACTCATCCCATCCCTGGAAGTTGGATCCTGTTTGGATCCCAAGAAAAATGGTTATTTGGGTGCTTTGGATCTACAAGGTCTGGAGTAATTCTGACCACTTAAACTGGGAGTGACCTGTCAGGATGCCCTTCCTCCCTGTTGGATCTCAGAGGCCTCAGAGATAGACTGACAAAGCTTTTTGGGGGGCAAACCAGGTTTGGACACGACTTGGAGCAACCTGGGCTGGTTGAAGATGTTCTTGCCCATGCAGGGGGTGGGACTGGATGACTTTTAGAAGTCCCTTCCAACACAAACCGTTCTGGGATTCTGTGTCCAGAGGATGAGAAGAGCTGAAGGCTGGGGAGGGATCAGGGACAGTGTCAGGTGCTGGTCCCACTTTCATAGCCTTCCTCAGGCATCTCCTGCTGGTTGTTGCACCCCGAAGGATGCTGGGGACATCATTTGACCATAAGCTCGGGCTTGTGTCACCATCCTGTGGTGTTTTCCAGCCTGGAAGGGAGGGAAAACAGATGGAGAATGAACCCAGCAGAGGATTAAATGCTTTGAGAAAACAGAGGAGTGAGGGAGAGGAAAAATGAAACAAGGGGAAGGGTGGCAGCCTATGAAGAAGACATTGTTTGCCAGGATCAGCCATGAAATCCTGGAATGGGTTGGGTTGGGAGGGACATTAAAGCCCATCTCATTCCACCCTTTGCCACGGGCAGGGACACCTCCCACCAGCCCAGGTTGTTCCAAGTCCCATCCAGTGCTTGGGGTGTTTGTGCCCAGAGTGTTTTCTGGTGCCACTCGGGCATGTGAGGGATGAAGGAGCACCTAAAGGTCCCTCCTCAGGGTGGGGAGATGCCCCTGGACCTCCTGGCAGCACTGGGAAGGCTCTTCCCAGCGTGTGTGTGCTGGGATAGATGTGCTGGTTCTTTAATGGTTGAGGCTGAGATGGAGCTAAAGGGANCAGGTGGAGATACCAGGTAGACAACCTGTGGAACATCTCAGGGCAGGACTTTGTGGATGTTTATGTGGAGAAACTGGAGAGGATCCCCAAAGAGAACTCTTGGGCAGTCACTCATCCCATCCCTGGAAGTTGGATCCTGTTTGGATCCCAAGAAAAATGGTTATTTGGGTGCTTTGGATCTACAAGGTCTGGAGTAATTCTGACCACTTAAACTGGGAGTGACCTGTCAGGATGCCCTTCCTCCCTGTTGGATCTCAGAGGCCTCAGAGATAGACTGACAAAGCTTTTTGGGGGGCAAACCAGGTTTGGACACGACTTGGAGCAACCTGGGCTGGTTGAAGATGTTCTTGCCCATGCAGGGGGTGGGACTGGATGACTTTTAGAAGTCCCTTCCAACACAAACCGTTCTGGGATTCTGTGTCCAGAGGATGAGAAGAGCTGAAGGCTGGGGAGGGATCAGGGACAGTGTCAGGTGCTGGTCCCACTTTCATAGCCTTCCTCAGGCATCTCCTGCTGGTTGTTGCACCCCGAAGGATGCTGGGGACATCATTTGACCATAAGCTCGGGCTTGTGTCACCATCCTGTGGTGTTTTCCAGCCTGGAAGGGAGGGAAAACAGATGGAGAATGAACCCAGCAGAGGATTAAAAGCTTTGAGAAAACAGAGGAGTGAGGGAGAGGAAAAATGAAACAAGGGGAAGGGTGGCAGCCTATGAAGAAGACATTGTTTGCCAGGATCAGCCATGAAATCCTGGAATGGGTTGGGTTGGGAGGGACATTAAAGCCCATCTCATTCCACCCTTTGCCACGGGCAGGGACACCTCCCACCAGCCCAGGTTGTTCCAAGTCCCATCCAGTGCTTGGGGTGTTTGTGCCCAGAGTGTTTTCTGGTGCCACTCGGGCATGTGAGGGATGAAGGAGCACCTAAAGGTCCCTCCTCAGGGTGGGGAGATGCCCCTGGACCTCCTGGCAGCACTGGGAAGGCTCTTCCCAGCGTGTGTGTGCTGGGATAGATGTGCTGGTTCTTTAATGGTTGAGGCTGAGATGGAGCTAAAGGGAATTTTATAAACTTCTGTGGAATTGTTTTATTAGGACTGGTGTGATTTTGGTGCCAGTGAGGGAAAAATTCCTGTTTTGTCCCTCCAAAAAGCTTTGCCAGCCTTTGAGATCCAACAGGGAGCAAGTGCATCCTGACAAGTCACTCCCAGTTCCTTCTAAAGTCTCCAGGATTATTCCAGGTCTTGCAGGAATCAAAAGCACTGGCTCCTACTTCCCAAATAACCAGTTTTCTTGCGATCCGAACATCCCCTGCATTTGCTGACTCAGAGAGGGGGATTTGTAGCAACTTAAGCAGACCCCAAGTCTGCAAAGCCACCTCTTGGTTGACGAGTTTTCCTTTAATGACTGAAGGGGCAGGGATGAAAACCTCAAAGAGGTCCCCGGGTGAGACCCAGCTGTGGGATAACAGAAGGGAAAGCAGGAGAAGGTGCTTTGGGAAGCCTGACTTAGCACAACAAGGTAAATAAAGCTGAGCTTTGTGAGGTTTGTGCCAAGAGCAGCAGTGCAGGATCTCGGAATGCTTGGCAAGGGTGGGAGGGCAGAGTTCTTGCTGGCCTTGGGGTTAATGGAACTCGCAGAAATGTGACCCCAAGCAAACAAAATGATTCCCATCCTCTGGAAAAAAGGAAGAAAAACACCCCAAAAAAGAGAATTGCAGTGATATATAACTAAACAAAGGTGTATCCACACCCAACCTCTCAGATTCCCAGCTAAATCCTTAGCTCTTCACCCTCATATTTATGCAGGATCTTTGCTGATTCCCGTCTGCTGAAGTTCTGGCTCGAACGATTTTAAACGGCCAGCATCCCTTTCAGAGATAATCGCTGCTTCCAAAGGCTTTCCTTCCTCCTCCCCACCCCCGGGAGAAAAGATTCCCCCGCATAATAATTGGCCCGACTGGAAATGGCCCACTTTTTTTGCCTGAGCTTTGCAGGGCTGAGCAGCTGCGGCTCAGCTGGCCAGTTCGATTTGATTCGGCCATTCAGCCCCGGTGCTCGAGAATTGAAACGCAAGAGCGACAACAGCAGTAACAACAACAGCCGCAGAAATCCGAACTCAAAGGGCAGGGCAGGGAATATCGCTGGGAACTGAAGTGCTCCTTTCAATCCAGGCTCCGTCCTCCTTCTGAGGGGAACGCTGCTGTTAAAAGTCAGCTGAGAGGGAGAGATGGGATGGGAAGTGTGTGGAGCTGGAGTGGTTTGGGGAGATAAGATTGAATTTTCAGAGGCAGAAGCTGAGCTTTGTTGGTGCAAGAAGGAGGGAGGTTTAAACGTGCTCGGTGTCAATAAAGGGCTGGGTCTGGGTGGTTGGCCAGAGGCAGATCCGGTGGGAATAAAGAGCTACATCTGTGGGATTTTTGGATGCTGGTTTGGTGTGAAACCTTCTGTTCTTTATTGGGAAGAGGCGGGAGCTCGTGACACAGTCCCTGCGTTTTTTAAGGCCATTCAGAGGTGGTGGAACATTCCTGTGTGGGCATGTGGGTCCTGTCTCTGCACTGTGACATGTCCCTGCCCTGCAGATCCTCTCAGTGCCACTGAGCTCCATCCTCATGGAAGTGCCTTCTTATTTGGGACAGTGGGGTTTTCTCCTCTCCTTGTCCCTGTGGACCTTTGTGACACAGGGATTTCCCTCTCCTGGTCTCTGTGGTCCTTGTTTGTGACACTGGAATTTCCCCTTTCCTGGTCTCTGTGGTCCTTGTTTGTGGCACTGGAATTTTCCCCTCTTCTCATCCCTGTGGACCTTTCTGACACTGGAATTTTCCCTTTCCTGGTCCCTGTGGATCTGGTTTGTGACACTGGAATTTCCCCTTTCCTGGTCTCCATTGCAAATGGTGGCCAGAAGAACCTTCTGCCACTGCTGAAATGTGTTGGCCAAGGATGTTTTGGAGGAGAGTTGGAGACACTGAGTGCAGTGCAAGCCCAACTTTTCCAGGCAGAGCAGCCCAGATTGGATCCCTGGACTCCAAACAGTCTGATTTGGAGAGGTGCTGACTTTGCCCTTTGGTACCTTGATTTTTGGAGCAACATGGGTGAGGTTTGTCACCTCTGATGCAGACACAAAGCAGAGGCAGGATGAATCCATGGCCAGAATTTCTCAGGTCAGGAGTGAGTAAAAACTGGAAGCCACAGGACTGATCTGGGAGTCAGTGGAGTTTGGGATGTCCCCTCTATTCTATCCTTTCTGTGTTCCACGAGGAAACCACCTCACCCTGCCTTGTCTCTTTGCATTAAAACCCACAGGCATGGATGGATGGATGGATGGATGGATGGATGGATGGATGGATGGATGGATGGATGTTATTTTGAAAAGGCTTTAGGATACAATAACTACCCCCAATGCAAGGAATGCCACTTCCTAGCACTGAAATGGAGCAAAAATTCAGCAACAGCCTCAGCTTGGTGAGAACTGGGTGTTTTCCCATGTTCCAAAATGCCCATTTTCTTTTTGTCTCGAGGTACTTATGTAGGAAAAGAGGGGAGAGGACAGGATTTTCTTATTCTATGAAATTGCTGTAGCCTGTGCAGGAGCCTGCCGAGGCAGAAAGGGGGGAATCATGAATCAGGTTTTTGCTGGATTTGACACGGAGTTTGTTCTTGCTGAAAGACCCAGCAGGGGTAAGTTCAGGCTCTCCTTTGCAGCCTCAGAAATGCGGTGGGTTGGGTTATGCTGGTGTATCCCCATCCAGAACCTCTTCAAAGAGCTGCTCCAGGTGCAGAGGGAAGGAGCCAGTCAGGGCAGGTGGGGGTGGAGGGCTTGTTCAGGTGCTCAGCAGCAGAGGGTGGGACAGTATCTCACTGCTGCTTCCCTTTCCCCAGCTTTTCTCTGCTCATGTTGCTTTGTCATTGCTGCAGGATGGGCACCAGAGAAGCCCCATCACCTGCTGGTGACTGAGATCCATTCAATGAGCTGCCAGAAAAGGAGCATAGAGTCATCCAAATCTCTGTGGCAACAATTAGGGATAGGTGGTTTGCAACTGTGGCTTGGAATCCCCATGTCCTGATCTCAGTTTTCCAGTTATCCCTTCTGTTGGGATCGGGGCTTTCTCTTTGATCTCAAAGACCTTCACAGCAGGGACTGTCTCTGTCCATGATTTGGAACAGGTTGGGCAGAGAAGCTGTGGCTGCCCCTGGATCCCTGGCAGTGCCCAAGGGCAGGTTGGATGGGGCTTGGAGCACCCTGGGCTGGTGGGAGGTGTCCCTGCCCATGGCAGGGGGTTGGATGGGATGAGTTGATCTTCAAGGTCCCTTCCAACCCAAACCATTTATGACTCTGTGACGTAGAGAGAGGTTGTGACATGGAGGGGAACTTCAGTATCAGCCCCAGGATGAAGTAACAGAGAAGTGAAGTAACTTGACAAGTCTTTCAGCAGCGGGAACAACCAGGAGGATTCCCAGTTGTGTTTGATGCTTACCAAGATGCCATCAGGCTTCTCACTGAGAAACTCAGCCTTAATCCTCTCTATCCTGATGAGCTTTTTTGTGTGTTCACCAGCTGCAAACACTTCATAAAAAAAAAAGTGTCTCTGAGCTTAAGGGAGTGAGAAAAAACCCCCTCCAATTGCACGGGAAGGCAGGGATGGGAACTCCCAGAGCGGGCACTGGTGCGAGACTGAGAACCCTGCAGATACCTGAGCGTGTAACATTGAGCCATCCTCCTGCATTCATGAAATTGGGGTCAATAACACCATTATTGATGCTTAACTGTGGCAGCCCCATTTCCCAGAGTGGCAGCTGTAATAAAACAGCTCCCCAAATGTCAGGCTGAGCATAAAGGATATTAGAATCCTAATGGAGCACATTCACACTTCTAATTGTGAGTAAAATATCAGCAAACGACCGAATACTTTGACAGGGTTGTTTAATAATTAGGCCGAGATGCAAGAGAGAGAGTTCAGCTGCTGAAAATGAGACAGGGCTTATGATGAGGGGAATAAAGAGAGTCTTTTGCAAAGGCAATTTGAGAGGAAATATTGCTGGGAGAGTGCTGTAAAAAATGTCACGGGGATGGTCTCAGCGTGCAGAGTCAACGGGAGGGCAGCTCGAAGCTCTGGCTGCCCAGGGAGGAGCCTGCCAGAACTAGATCTTGGGGAATAAGCCAAGTTTAAAGGGCAACTTTGTGGTGCTTTGCTTTCATTTGGGTTTTTACATCAAAGACCTCGTTTATCCTCCAAGCAGAGGGCCACAAGAGGCAGGGCCACCCTGTTACCTGAGCGGTGCAGAAAACCCGGAGGCTTTGAGCTGGAGACATGAAAGGCCATCCCTGTGACCCTGCTTTGACTTGGAGAGTCTCTGGAGATCCTCCCCATTCCCTGATGACCGTGCTGCTCCAAGGAAGGCCATCTCTTCCTGCAGCTGCTCTGAACTGGTGGGGAGATGTTTGGCTTTGCAGAGGGTTGGGAAGTTTTCCTTGTCCTGCACGAGGACACAGCACTTTGACCACCTCCTCTCTCCACTGTGTGCCTTTTGGTGACTCCATCCTGGACAACACCCATCAGTGCCACCGTGGTGGGAAGAGCTTGGCCAGAACTGGCACAGTGGGTGTTCAAAGGGTGGAGAGGGTGTTGTGGAGACAGATAGTGGGAGGACAATAATTGGGTGCTGCTGTGATGGAGGTTGGTGGAAGCCTGAGGTGTGTGAGAAGAGCCCACGGGATTTTCAGGTCCACGTTTCCCACCAGTGTGGTCATGTCTGGATTTTGGGTGAGAAGAACAAAGGGCTGGAGCACCTGCCCTATGAGGAAAGGCTGAGGGAGCTGGGGGTGTCCAGCCTGGAGAAAACTCCAGGGAGACCTCCAAGACCTTTCCAGTACAAAAAGGGACTAAAAGAAAGATGGGGACAAACAGGACCTGTTGCAATAGGACAGAGGGTGATGGGTTTAAACTAAAAGAGGGTTGATTTAGATTAAATATAAGGAAATAGAGATATTATGTAATTAAATATAAGGTTTTAATGACGAGGGTGGGAAAACACTGGCCCAGGTTGGGCAGAGAAGCTGTGGCTGCCCCTGGATCCCTGGCAGTGTCCAAGGCCAGGTTGGATGGGGCTTGGAGCACCCTGGGCTGGTGGGAGGTGTCCCTGCCATGGCAGGGGGTGGAACTACATGACCTTTGAGGTCCTTTCCAATCCAATTTATTCCACAAACAGGTGAAATGATGTTCTCTTGGCCCCACCACTTGTGCTTAGGACAACTCCCATGGCAGGACCAGCAGAGTGTGATCCCTGGCCCTGCTCCAGCAATAACAATCCTCTCCTGCCTCCCCAAATTCCTCCTCTCCTCTCCATTAGAAACAATTTTTTTCTCCGCTTCATGCCCCAATCTGTTACCTCAATTAGTGGCTTGTTGTTGATTAAACAAGCCAGTTCCTGTAGCTGGTTGGGAAGGAGTCCGTGGGGATTCCAGCACTGATGGAATGCACAATATTAAGAGAAATCAATAGAATTAATGGGTTAATTCCATGCTAATACCTAATGCTGGAGGAGAAGTTGGGCTAATGAAAATGCATGTATTCCCTAAACTATTCCATTTGCAGCAGCTGATTCATCCACCACTGCTTCTTAGGGACATTAATGAGATTAAAAGCACATTTATTAAGTGTATATGACCAAGGCACAAATTCTCCGTGCAAGGGGCTGTCTCTGTACCTGCTTTTTGCAGGTTAACTGGGAACAGGGGAAAACTGGGGATCTGGCGTGAACAGGGGGGTTTTTGCTTTGAAGGCAAACAACTCTTTGCTGATGATTCCAGGATAAATTGATAAGGATCCTTCCCTAAGTCTTGCTAAAATGATGGTGAGAAGGGAGAGGCTGTGGCCATGCTGATGCCAAACTAAACCTTGCCTTGCATCAGGTTTGTTTTTTTATACTGGATAGACCCACTAAAATCCAGAACTTCTGGGTTTTCCTTCTCCTGCTGATCAGTGTTTGGAAACATGTCTCAGGGACACCAGCAAAATGGAGTAAAACCTGCAAATATCTGGCCCTGCAAGTAGAAATGCACATTTTCAATAGAACCACAGAATCATTAAGGTTGGGAAAGGCCTTTGAAGTTCATCAAGCCCACCCATCACTCAGCAGCACCACACTGCTCACCATTAAACCACATCCACATGTTTTTGAACACTTCCTGGGGTGGTGGGATTCCTGACAACCCTTTCCATGGAAACATTTTTGCCAATGCCTCATCTAAACCTGAAAAATGCTGGGACACCCCTGGCTGTGGCTGAGTGGGATTTGTTGGGGCTGGTGCCTCGAGCAGCAGAGGAGAGAGAGGATCCAACCCTTGCAAGGGCAACAAGTCATGGGCTTCACAGGAGTCAAGATCAGAAGTTTCTGAGCATTGGGAGGGAGAAACACTGGACTTAAAGATACCATGGAAGTGTGTAAAGGCCAGTTGGAAGAACATGATTGCAAGTCACACCCCTCAGAGGAGCCCAGGGGCAAGGCTGCCAACCCACCCAGGCTCCATGAAATCTTCAACCTTCTCTTGTCCTTGCTCAATAAAACGAGCTCCTTTCGGTGAGTCTTGAGGGCCACAAAACCGGGTTTTCCTGCATAAGAGAAAATAGAAGCAAAAATACAAGACAAAGAATACAAAGAAGCATTTAGGTTGGAAAAGCCCTTGAAGACCGTCAAGTCCAGCTGTTCCCTCAGCACTGCCAAGGCCACCATGTCCCCAAGTGCCACATCTGCTCAGGGATTCAATAAACAGGTGGCATCTGGGTGCACACCGAGGGCTGACCTGCATGTTCCAGGCTGGATCCACGGTATTTAATGTGTTGGATGGTGTGTGGGGTGTAATAATTTGCATTATTGCATGTGCATGACCTAAGAACGTCTCAGCCCTGTGTGGCCGGGCTGATAAAAGAGCCCTTTGTAGGCTGCACCCAAAGGCCACCTTGGAGGATGTGACTCACTTCCAAAACAAGGCAGGACTTTGCTGTGAGTCCATCCAGATGTGGGCCAGCCTTCAAACAAACCCCGCTGGCCTAACGGAGCAGAGCAGGTCGGAAAACCTTTGCAGTTTGGTTCCCCTCTGTGGGAAATATTGACAAAAGCAGAGGCAAGAGAGGCAGTCCTGGCATCCCGCTGGGTTTTTGGCGAAAGGGAGAGCGGGTTTGGCCAAAAAAAAGAGGTGATTTGGCTCCTGAGCTGTGTCTGTGGAGATGAACTCCAGCTGCAAAACTCCCAGCAGAGCTGAGCCAGGTTTCAGGACTCCCCATGGCCACAGTTTGGGGGCCACATTTGTCTGAGTTTGGGGCTTTTGGGGTCATCTCTTCAAAGGCACAAATATCTGTCGTCTCCTCTCTCTGTCTGTGTATCTTCATTTGCTCTGTGAGCAACCAGAGCTTTGGGTGGGGGAAAAGAAACGCTCGATCCCACAACAGTTTGGGACACAGCTCTGGGAGAGATTATTTTGGGAAAAGAATCACTTTCAATCAGCTGGACAAGGAGGTTTGTTGTTAAAAAAAAGGCAGCAACAGCCACTGAGTTTCCCAGGTGTTAAAGCAAGGCTGGGGGTCAAACGTGTCCCTCTGTGGCTTCTGCATCCCCCAAGCTCAGGGAATCATGGAATGGTTTGGGATGGAAGGGACCTTAAGGCCATCTATTCCAACCCTCCTGCCATGGGCAGGGACACCTCCCACCAGCCCAGGTTGTTCTCTCCATATTCATTATTCAAATATGAATATATTCAATTATCATTAAGATTAAAGTGTTATTAATTATAATTAATAATAATATTATAATTAACAATGATAAATAATTTATAAACTTCTGTGGAATTATTTTATTAGGACTGGTGTGATTTTGGTGCCAGTGAGGGAAAAATTCCTGTTTTGTCCCCCCAAAAAGCTTTNGATTTTGATGATAAAGAAATATTTATCTATAATTATGTAAATTAATTACATAATTATAATTATTAAATGTATATATAATTATTATATATAATATAATATATGATATATATAATTATAACTAAACATTATTTTGATGATAAATAAATCATCATTCTGTGATTCTGTAATAAATTTTCTATGAAAAATTGCCATTTGGGACAACTTTTCCCTTTCAAAACAGGCCTTGTCCAAACCAAAATGTAGTAAAGAGGTTGTTTCATTTGGAGGAGGGAAAGACTGGTGAGATAATTTGAGGCAAACCTTTTCTTTTTGGCCGAAATGAGATTTCTAACCCATTCTGCTTCGTGGAAGTGACTAAATTTGGGTTTAATGCCCCAAATTCTCCACTCTAGGGCGGGACAACAAGCTCTGTCCTGCTCACAGGGGGTGTCTCATCCCCTCCCCAGGCTGTGCCTCCCCCAGCCCTGCACACACAAGGCCAGGAGATCAGGAGAGGGCTCTTGTCGCTGTGCCTTGGACCTTCAGGCTACACCCAGCTCTACCTTGGCCTAAGCTGTGGTATCCCTAGGAAGAAAAGCCTGGAAGGACCCAGGGAGCAGGCAGGGAATGCTCATTTCTCTGGCTCTTCCCTCTCTTAATCACAGGATGGTTTAGGTGGGAAGGGACTTTAAAGCTCATCTCGTTCCACCCATGGGCAGGGACACCTCTGGTTGCTCCTGGAAGAAGAATGAGTTCTTTTGCAGTATAAGGGTGGATGAGTCTTCCCTGGGGATACCTGGAGTGGTGGCTGCTTGGAAAAGTCATGGATGGGAGCAGCTCCTGGGGTGTCTGTGCATGTCGTGTATCATTCAGACCCCAGCAAGAAGCAACATGGACTTGGGGTGTCTCTGCACTGGCACCTGGAGAGGAGCAGGGCAGGCCAAGCTCGAGCTGCTGCTTCCTCTATTCCCAACCCCAAATGATGATGCCACATCCATCCTGGTGGCCTTGTTGTGGTGGCACCAGGGACGAGTCTGGGCTGCAGCACGTGGGTCTGCGTGACCGGTGTGTGTGGTGGTTCTGTGAAGGTGCCACAAGGCAAGGGGTGTGACAGACACATTCATCACTTGGTTTTCTGCTGCTGAACATGGTTTGGAGGGCTTTGCTCTGCTCCCAGAGCAGCCAAATACCTACAGAGCTCACAGGAGTTCAGTTGTGATGCTCCTTTTGATGCAGTCCTACAAGTGGCAAGTGAAAANTTGGGATGGAAGGGACCTTAAGGCCATCTATTCCAACCCTCCTGCCATGGGCAGGGACACCTCCCACCAGCCCAGGTTGTTCTCTCCATATTCATTATTCAAATATGAATATATTCAATTATCATTAAGATTAAAGTGTTATTAATTATAATTAATAATAATATTATAATTAACAATGATAAATAATTTATAAACTTCTGTGGAATTATTTTATTAGGACTGGTGTGATTTTGGTGCCAGTGAGGGAAAAATTCCTGTTTTGTCCCTCCAAAAAGCTTTGCCAGCCTTTGAGATCCAACAGGGAGCAAGTGCATCCTGACAAGTCACTCCCAGTTCCTTCTAAAGTCTCCAGGATTATTCCAGGTCTTGCAGGAATCAAAAGCACTGGCTCCTACTTCCCAAATAACCAGTTTTCTTGCGATCCGAACATCCCCTGCATTTGCTGACTCAGAGAGGGGGATTTGTAGCAACTTAAGCAGACCCCAAGTCTGCAAAGCCACCTCTTGGTTGACGAGTTTTCCTTTAATGACTGAAGGGGCAGGGATGAAAACCTCAAANTAATCACAGGATGGTTTAGGTGGGAAGGGACTTTAAAGCTCATCTCGTTCCACCCATGGGCAGGGACACCTCCAGTTGCTCCTGGAAGAAGAATGAGTTCTTTTGCAGTATAAGGGTGGATGAGTCTTCCCTGGGGATACCTGGAGTGGTGGCTGCTTGGAAAAGTCATGGATGGGAGCAGCTCCTGGGGTGTCTGTGCATGTCGTGTATCATTCAGACCCCAGCAAGAAGCAACATGGACTTGGGGTGTCTCTGCACTGGCACCTGGAGAGGAGCAGGGCAGGCCAAGCTCGAGCTGCTGCTTCCTCTATTCCCAACCCCAAATGATGATGCCACATCCATCCTGGTGGCCTTGTTGTGGTGGCACCAGGGACGAGTCTGGGCTGCAGCACGTGGGTCTGCGTGACCGGTGTGTGTGGTGGTTCTGTGAAGGTGCCACAAGGCAAGGGGTGTGACAGACACATTCATCACTTGGTTTTCTGCTGCTGAACATGGTTTGGAGGGCTTTGCTCTGCTCCCAGAGCAGCCAAATACCTACAGAGCTCACAGGAGTTCAGTTGTGATGCTCCTTTTGATGCAGTCCTACAAGTGGCAAGTGAAAACCAAGTGTCCTGGTTTTCGTTTTCATCCCCTTCACTCCTGGTTTGCACCACAAAGAGGCCAGCACTGAACATTAGGATGAGTTTCTTCACAGGAAAGGTGATTTGATATTGGAAAGGGCCGGAGGTGTCCAAGGAACGACTGGATGTGGCACTCGGTGCTCTGGGCTGGGTGACAAGGTGGGGATCAGGCACAGGATGGACTTGGTGGTCTCAGAGGTCTTTTCCAACCCAAATGATTCCATGATTCTGTGATTCAGAGCAGAGACTCTGCAGCAACCTCGGTGACCACTGGCAGGCCCAGAAGCTCCCCAGTGTAGTTGTGTGTCCAGAGGAGGAGGCAGAGCTGACCAGTCACACCAGCTCATGGAACTCACCTTTCATCTCGTTCTTGTACTCACCACCGGCGTCACTGCAGAACTGACCCCACCAAAGCCAAGATCAAAGCCTGTTCCTCCTGCACTCGAGGTCTCTGTGAGGCCAGCCAACACCCAGAGCCACCAGACTGAGCTCCACGGATCTTCTGTGGCTTTAAAGTTGTGTAACTGTGATTAAAACCTTGTCCTTACATTAATTCCTATTTCACGGGCCTTTTTGGGATGTCTCACGTCGCGAGTCCGCTGGGGAAATTCCAGCTGCGCGTTCTGGATTCATGAGCCGCTTTATTTTGTCGTCTATTCAGTCTCTTGTCACTGTGGCTACTCAGTCAAAGGGAAAGGAGAAGCAGTGTGGCTTTCCCCCAGGCTGGTGTAAATCAGCATAACATCAGCACAGTCTGAGTCAGCCCTGCCTTTACTCGGCCGTGCCAGCCTCTGATTTCACAAAATTGGGGATTTCTCCATGGAGAACGGCGTTGAAACGAGCTGGGAATGCGCAGCACGAGGGTGGCATAAAATTCCCAGCTCGGAAAGCAGGTTAAAGAGGGAATGTGTGGAGAGGGGTGGGGTGGTGACAGTTCGTGATTTAGAGCAAACCAGGTTTGCAACCAGCATCGGTGGTTCTTCTAGTTCAACACCTGGCTCACATCAGCCCAGGCTTGTAGGAGGTGCAGGAGGCCTGAGGACACAATGACTTCTGTTCCCTGAAAATGCCCCATGGGAGCTGAAGGAAAGCTGGAGTTGGGTGCAATATGAAATGAGGACTTCAGAGGGGATGGTTTGACCCCTAGTGATGCAGAGGCATCTTGGAAGAAAGTGGATTCAGCTCCAGAAAACAGGCTGAGAAGATCAAAACCCCTTCAGGACTGCGGAGCTTCATCCTTATTTAGCCAGCGACTTCTGAATTGGCTTCTTGTTCAACACTGAAGGCTTCCTGTGTCCATCAGTGGCCTGCCCTGTGGGAACTGCTCCTGTGCACAGTCAGGCCCCAAGAGCAAATCCCCTCGGCCAGGCAAACCAGCCGTGCTCAAACACCTTTATTCTGTGCTCTGGAGTGCTCCAGGTTCCCTCCAAATTCTGCACAAAGAGCCATCCCATGGCAATCACCTGCCTGGCAGAACACTTGGGGTCTCCAAGCTCCAGGTGCAGAACCCAACATCTCCAAACCCACCTCCCAGCTGGGGAAACCAAGGCATGGAAAGGCTGAGGGACTTCCAATATCATCCAGAGGGACTAAACCAGGAGCCCCCTGCTGAGGTGCAGCCCACCAGACATTCATCCCACCTCTCCGAAACAGGCTGCATGTCTTCTCCTGGAAATGTGGTGCCCATTTCTCATCCAACACGTGCTGTGCGTCAGATGGAGAGGATTTGGGAAGGGAGGAGGTTCAGCAGTGCCAGGACAGGAGATGCCTCTCTAAGGCAACTTGAAAAGTTGTGTTAGGGTTTATTTAGTGCTTATTTTGGAGATCCTGAGGACAGTGGGAGGTCAACCTTAGACCTGCTAATATCTCTGTGGGAGGAGAGGGGGAATGGTCTGGTATTATGTGGGAAGGTTGAGGTAGAAAAGCCAAGCAGTCAAAAGCCAGGCAGTGACAGACCTGGCTGTGCCAGGTAATTCCTTTTCCCCGGTGCGTTTCCATCCTGATGTGGCCTTTAATTGCATGATTAAAAATATTGGTACCATTCTTGACAAGATAACAACCTGAAGTTTGGAGGAATCGAGGACCTGAGGACACAAATCCTCATCCCTGGGACACAGGCCAGGCAGTTGCAGCTTTTTTCTTTAGCTGAATGCAGGCTCCGGCTTCCTGGGATGGAAAACACAACCCCTCGGCACAGAAGGATGATATTTCAGCAGAGAGAAGAGTTTGGGGCTGTGGCAGACAGGCAGCCCCGGTGATTTGCTGAGAAAATGTTGTGTGCAGGACTCAAACCCTTCCTGGGCACAGAAATGGGAACTCTGTGCTGGAGCAAAGCAACAGAGCTGAGGGGGATGCCATAAAAAGTGGGAATGGGCTCCCTCCCCGTGCCTGGGAAATCTTGAACCGTTGGATCAGTGGATTAAAGAACTGCTGAAAACATTTGGAATTCTGCAAAGACCTCCCAGGGACAGAGATTTTAAGGAGTGAGGTTGTTGCTGAAGGGTGATGAGTGCTGTGGTGGTTCTGTTGCCAAAGTGTTTCCAAGAATTTAATCCTCACAGGGAAGTCGGTAACAAGAGGTGGGGGCAGAATTTGGGCCTGACACAACCAGAGGAGCCGAAGAAAGCAGATTTTGGCAAGAGGGGTGATTGGAACAAACTTCATGGGATGATAACAGAGAACAGATTTCTTTCTCTCTTGAGGTCTTCTTACCAATGAGGGTTCTTCTCTGGAACACAGACATGAGCCGAAGAGAAATTATTTGGGCTGTTGTCACTGGAAGTGGAAAGGGAGGAGCTCAGCTCTGACCCCCTGGCTCCAAACTGGGGGATCCCACAGCCCCTTTGCCTTGTGCAGGGCCCCTGCCTCGCTCACACACAGCTCTGAGGGGTTCCATCAGCTCCTTGCTGACCATGGCAGGAATGCACGGCCTGGCAGGGGAGCAGCCGAGGGCTCCAGACCTTCGCCCTCCTCCTCCCATGGGTGGTTTTGGCTGCAAATGACCTCTCACTGATCCCCTTCCAGACTGTGCACATGAGCTCTGCTCTGGTCAGCGAGCACATCCATCTTCTGCACATCCTTCATTCCCACAGTGCCTTAATTTGCAGCCTTTCCTTGGCCTCGTTTACTCTGTAACAGCTGCTGACAATTCAACATGAGACCACACAAGAAAGGGAGGTTGGACTCACATCACCATCCTACAAGGGCCCATCTTCTGCATTTCCAGCAGGATCCTCCTCTGGGGTCACACCAGCTCTTTGTGGGTGGGTCTGGTCCAGAGACAGGCTCATTGTTGTCACCTTTTCCTCATGGTTTGTGTGGTCTTAAATGTGTGTAATGATCTCTGGTGAGCAGGGACAGCACCCAGGGAAGGGCTGGGGCTATGCCAGGGCAGGCTCAGGGAGGATCTCAGGGAAAAGCTCTTCCCCCAGAGGGTGGTGGGCACTGCCCAGGCTCCCCAGGGCAGTGGGCACGGCCCCAAGGCTGCCAGAGCTCCAGGAGCCTTGGGATGATCCTCTGGGGCACAGGGTGGGATTGTTGGGGTGTCTGTGCAGGGCTGGGGGTTGGACTGGATGGTCCTTGTGGGTCCCTTCCAGCTCAGGATATTCTGTATTCCGTGACTGTCTCACTTGGTGATTCCCAGCCCTCACAGAATCACAGAATTCCTGGTTGGAAGGGACCTTCCAACCTTCTCCTCCATCAGAACCTCACTGCCCCTGAGCATGGGGAAACACTGTAGGAGCTGAATTCTTCCTTGGGCACTGGGAACCTCAGGCTCCTCCACAGCTGGAAAAACACCCTGAAGATGAAAAGAACCCTTTGCCATGTTGTTTATCCCCACACATGGCCAGGAACGCCGGCCCTGCCTGCGAGAGCCCTTGAAAACACAAGCGTGACCCTATAAGGTGAAAGGCAGCAAAGAAACTGGGCTTGGCCACTGATGTTGTCCCTGGCCGGGTCCCAAAAAGCTCTGAGTTACTTTCCATCACGTGCAGGAGGAAGAGGCTCCTCACAGTGGGCTGCTGGCACCGTTTGGTGTTGTCCCCAGCCCTGAGGGGCAGCAAGGGGTCACTGGAATCACAAATGCCATTCCAGGAGAGCCGTGATTAGCCGGGCTTTATGGACAGTCAGGAGCAAAGCTGAACTTCATTGCTTCTGGCTTTTTCAGCTGCCTCTGGTCTATTCAGACTTCATGACAATTAAAATCTGATTAAACACTGAACTGCTCTAAACTGAAGCAAACAGAGAGCAGGGAAGAGAGACCAACCACACTCACCTACATTGATTAGATGACAGAAAATGTGATTTCCCTCTAAAGGTTCTGTTGATTTAAGTGTCTGAAATCCATTGATGTGCAGTAGAGTTTTTAACGGTACACATGTTCCTGGGAAATCTTCATAATCAATTTCCTTTTATGCTCTTCTCTTGCATTTCCCATCATAATCATCTTTTCCCCAGCTCTCCTCGGCAAGTAATTCTGAATTTCAGGCTTGCTTGCAACCTGCTGACCTCCCCCCACCCCCGACGTGAAACCTATCAATAATCATTGGAAGTGTGGCAGAAATAACTGCAGCCAGTAATTCAGTTTTGGGATGCAGCTCCCATTGCTGGGCGAGCTCTTGCTTTACAAGGGTAAAAGAAGCCTCGGAGCAAGTTACTAGACCTTTGTATGGATCGAGTTGTCTTGGATTACAATGTCATTCCTTCCAGCCAAATCCATCTTTGGTTATTGAAGCTGAGGCTGGAAATGGATTTCCAGGACAGAAACAGCGAGGGAACGAGGAGAAGGTTCAACACAAAGGATCCAACCTCCCTTAATGAGTTATTATTATTTAATTTCCTCCTGGGGTGGAAGGAACATGTACAGATGCGGTTCAGGTGAAGCCATCAGGACTTGAGGGTGCTGGTCCCTTCCCTGGGGTCTCAGAGGTGTTGCTTTCCAGGCACCCCAGTGTTTGGAGCACATGGAGCCGAGGTGGGAAAGTCCAGCCCTCCCAAAGCAAACCCTGGCTCTGACTGGCTCCAGATGCTTCCTTTACCCCCTGCCACAGGCCAGAGGGCTTCTCCTCAACCACCCACCCTGGACAAAGAGCTTGATGGTCTCTGCTCTGGCCACATTGGACTCCTGGGACTTCCACAGTTCTCTCTGTATTTCAATGAACCTTCAGCACTTGTTCCTGCAAGGCCAGGATTGGTTCCAAGGGTTGTATCCCTCCAATTTCACATCATGCTGTTGCCCTTCCTCGTGTGCTGCTCCAGGAATGTGAGCAATTCCTGTGGGACTGTGCCATGTCTGTTCATGTCTCCGATATCTTGGAGCATCCCAGATGGCACTGAACCCCCACAGGTGGGCAGTGAGCTCCTCTGGTGATAGAGGAACATGGATATCTAGCTCAGGTGGGACCACCAAAGGCTTGCAAGACAATTATCATGGAATCACGGAATGGGTTGGGTTGGAAGGGACTCTAAAGCTCATCCACTCCCATCTCCTGCCATGGGCAGGGACACTTTCCACTATCCCAGGTTGCTCCAAGCCCCATCCAACCCGGCCTTGACTTTCTCCTTCCTCTGTACAGCCCCTGTATGACAAATAAACATTTGCTTTATATTCTATTCTTTATATTCTATTTTTTTAGCACACAGCCCTCATTTTCCATTGTCTGCTCATTTCTGCTCTGGGGGAAACCAATCTGTCATCTTGGGTCTGGACCCAGCCCAAGACATGGTCCATTTGTCTTCTGTCTTTCTCTCACCAAACTCCCCCTGTTTTTCCTTATTCTGTGGCCTCCACACTGCTTTTATACCTTTTATTACTCACAGTTACCTGGCTGAAATATCTCTTTCTCTCCCACTTTTTATGAGATGTATTTGGAAAGACTTGCCAAGGCTGCTCAGGTCTCACAGTGCAGCTTCTCCCTGCCCGGCACAGCACCCTAAATATTCCACGAGGTACAGACGCGAGGCTTGCACTGCTCACAAAGGCTCGTTTGTCACCCAAGCTGGATGATTAAAATAGTATCTCTGGGTCTAACATGCCCTGACGTTCTGGGCAGGGGAAATATACGGAGTGAGAATCACTCCTGTAAAAGGTTGTGCTAATGCACAGACTGGAGTTATTACTGTGGCTGTGTTGGTGTAGAATATTCCATCGTGGTTTGGGATGGCAAGGGTGGATTTCAGCTCCTTCTGGATGATCCCAACTTGTGAGTCCTTTCATTTACAGCCTCGGTGGCCCTTTAATGTGGAGTTTTGCTTATTCCAATAGAAGTCCTCATGGTTTTGCCTTTGTGCTGTTGCAACACGTCCTGCCTTTTCCCTTCCATGACCTCCAGGCCCCTGTTTGTTGTCTGTCTGCCCCTTTGCCTCATGGGGGTGATCCCTTCACTCTCCTGTAATGGCATGGAAGTGATTCCAGAGGGTAACTACAACACTGAATTTCAGCTCCTCTTTGTATTTCCTAACTCTTACCCAGCCCTCTGTTGGCCATCTCTCTGCAGTGATGCTATAATATATATATATTATATATATATTATCTAGTTATGCATATATTACATTTAAATGCATAGATATATATAGGCACATGACTAAAATCCAGTTGTGCTGCATCAGCACTCATTTCTCACTGCCTTTTCCTCACCTAAACTCTTCTCCAGTCTTTCCAGCTTGTTTTCCTCTTCTAACCCCACTTTCTGCCTTATTCATCCTCACTTATGCTTCGGGCTTACAAACTGCAGCCTTCACATCTAATATTTGGTGTCAGGGGCAAAAAGAGGGCAGTGAGAGCAGAAATGATGATGGATTGATGCAGTGACCTGTGCTGGTGCCCACATGGGCACAGTTTTGTCTTTGACCCCAAGGTTGCCTGGGAAAGCGTCACTGGAGGACATGTGGCTTTGGAAAGCCAGGGGAAGGACCTCTGCTCTTGGGTTTTAATCATCATTAATCTTCATAAAACTTCAGGAGGGTTTAGCTTTTGGTTTGAATGAATTTTGTGACTTCCAGAGAAAACAGAGGCGGGGGAGTATAATTGAGTGCTTGTTTGGTGCCAAATTCATCTTAAAGCAGGCAATGCAAATCGCGTGGCAAGTGTTGAATTATATATGATTAAAACTCCTTCAACCTTTGCAAAGAAAACTAAAAAAGGGCCCTTTTTATTCACCAGCTAATCATGTACAAAAAAAAAAAAAAAANGGCTCCCTGACTTAGAGGGGCAAAAATGAAAAAAAAAAAAAAAAAAGAAAGTGGATGGAACAAAAATGAACTTAATCACAGAAAAAAGGGGTCGGAGTTGCTGGTTGACACATGGCTGGGATCTCTGTCGTGGCAGGGCAGGGCAGAACGTGCTGGCATTTAAGTGCTTTAAAGAGGTACATTAAGAAGAGAGATCACTGATAAATGACCCTTCAAAAATGGGGGAGATTCTGTCCCTTCCCAAGGTCTGTGCAGTTGTCTTGGCCCATCTTGGCTGCTCTTGTGTGTTACAGGCAGAGCTGGGAGGTTTGGTTGTACCTACTGACGTGGAGGGTGGACGGGAGAGTTGAGACCACTGAAGGCACCATCCAGACACTGTCCCTTTTTCCTCACAATTGTCAGTCTGGCAGCAGTTCAGACTCAACACCCAGGGCTCCCCTGATCCAGCAAGTGCCAGAGATCAAACAAAGGAAATGTGATTTTTCTCCTTCCTTCTCTCCGGTGACAACTGTGACCTGAAAACAACTCGTGGCTGCTGCTGAACCAAAAACAGTGCCATGTTTGATGCAGTTGGCACCACAACTCCCCCCAGAGAGCTTCCTGAACTCCATGTACTGAAAGCTGCATTTTTGAAGGCACTGCCCTTAGTTTGTTATTGGCAGGAGCAGACAAGGGGATGGTCTGTGTTGGTCTGGAGACAAAGGGAGGTGCAGGAGGGAACAAATGGGCCCAGCTGGCCCTGGGATAGCAGCTCCTTCAGATCTCCAGCAGGGATGGCAAAGGAGTGTTGCATGTGCTTTAAAACTCCAGCCACTTTCCTGTTGTTTGGTGGGAGTGTCAGAGTTTGGGGGGAGCCAGGGGTTGGAAACAGCTTTGGGAGCTGGGACAGCACGTGGTGAGGCAGGAAATGCTGCTCAGGGAGTGCTGGCCAGGTCTCTGCTGAACAAGGCACTATGGATCTGAAAGATAAATCCAAACGGGAAAGCAGCCTCCCATCTCTCCTGGGAGATGGATGTTCTTGGCTTGGTCAGCCTGCCCAACACCAGGCTCTGCACCAACCCCAGCAGAGCCCTGTGCTGAGCCAGTGGGCAACTGGTTTTATCTATTTAATTCCCAGGAAAATCATAGAACAATCATGGGATGGTGGAATGGTTTGGGTTGGGAGGGACATTAAAGCCCATCCCATCCCACCCCCTGCCACGGGCAGGGACACCTCCCACCAGCCCAGGGTGCTCCAAGCCCCATCCAACCTGCCCTTGGACACTGCCAGGGATCCAGGGGCAGCCACAGCTTCTCTGCCCAACCTGGGCCAGGGCCTGCCCACCCTCCCAGCCACCAATCCCTTCCCAATATCCCCCCCAGCCCTGCCCTCTGGCAGTGGGAAGCCATTCCCTGTGTGCTGTCCCTCCAGGCCTTGTCCCCAGTCCCTCCCCAGCTCTCCTGGGAGGTCTACGATCCAAATGGCTGCATTTCCCCATTTCCATGCTCAGCACATGCCCAATCCCACGCTCAGTCTCAAACAGCTTGTCTTTCATGGGTCAGTGTGGTGGTTGCAGCACTTCCCCAAGTGGGAAGGCATCCAACCTCATTTCCTTTGCTTCCCAAGAGAGTCCCGAACCACCAGCCTCCATAATTATCCTCACAGGAGGAAATGTGGAAATGTGGCTTCTTTTTTTCCCATTTTTACCAGACCTCCTTCTTAGTTTTGGTTTTACACAGCCTGATGTTGAGTATTCAGTGAAGTCACTGCCTTGGCACCAGTTTAACTACAAGGATCATAGAACAGTTTGGGTTGGAAGGGACCTTAAAGCCCATCCAGTTCCACCCCCTGCCATGGGCAGGGACACCTCCCACCAGCCCAGGGTGCTCCAACCCGGCCTTGAAGAGGGTAATGCCTTGTTGTGGGAGAGCCAGACTTCACAGGGATGTTGTTCACCCTTCTCTGCTTTGATTTTGAGGTGGCTGCTCTCACTTCACACCAGGCCGTCCATGGGCAGTGCCACAGGAGCAGAGGACAGGAAGGGACCACGTGCAGCACATCTGCTGCTCCAGCAGAGAGAGGGAGGGTGCAGGAGCTGGCTCTGACAGATGCTTCTGGGAGCAATTCCCCTGCTGGGGGTTAAACAGACCCTCCATAACCTGTTCCACTTTCACACTTCCCATACAACATTTTGCTTCATATGGAACCAAATCTCCCTCGCTGCACATTTACTCAGAATTCCTTCTCATCTTACATCCCCCAACAGAGGAGGGTTATCTGTCACTGTCCACTTCTGAAAAGTCTTGTTTACATGTTCAAGTGCTCTGATCTTGTTTCTTCGCAGCCTTCATCTTAAACTACACAAACCCTGTTCTTTCAGCCTTTCCTCATCATGAGAGCCACTTAAAATTTTAATAAAATTCCTCCGGAATCCTTTCATCTTCCTTAACATGTGTTGGCACATCAAAAGGTGGGCTCAGACTCCAGCTGCAGCCTCACTGGAGCTGAGACCTGCACAGTAATTGCTCCCTGGGATAAAAATGTGCCACTCGTGTCCCACACCTCGTGTTTTCACCCTGTTTGTTGTCCCTGCTCAGGCTGTGACCACCTTTCACCCCCTGGTCGTGTATCCCATGTTTCCATTTCCTGGGGTTGCTTCTCCCTCCTCTCCTGTCACACTCACATCACCCAGTGCCAGTTTTGCTTCTGGTCAGTGTCATCCTCCTGATTTCAGGCACTGCCTTTAACAGACCATGATAATTCTGGATTCCAGTCTTGTCCTGCCCCTTGCTTGTGACCCCCCTGCACATCTTCTGCCAGCCACAAATTACAGAAAACCCTTCTCTGCTCCATCACCAGAGTCATTAGGAGAATATTGAACAGTGCCAGGCTCAGGACAGACTCTCAAAGACCTCCTCAGGCTGAAGAGGTGCCTTTGCTGCTCCTCCTGGGCCTCTGTATTCATGAGCACCCACTTTGCTGTGATTGCTCAGAGGCCACTCTTGTGGTCCCATCGCATGGACTCGTGCCAAACATCCTGCAGAGGTCACATCACACGTGTCACCCCTTTCTTCCCTGGCCTTTCTTACCCACATGATTGGTCTATAACTCATCTGGTTCCTTCTTCTCTACAAAGGGTATTTCTTTGCCCACTCCTTTGGGGTCTCGTTGTTCATCAGAGTTGGGAAGATAAAGATGTTGCTTTTCTCTCATTTCTTGGAGCTGATACGCACAGACTGCCTGACACGTGCCTGGGAGAGCAGATTTCTGTGCAAGGAATGAGGGGAAATGGGTTTCAAAGCCATATTTGAAGGGGAAATCTCTCAGTCTGTGGAGAGTGTGATGGGACATGACAGAAGCAGCCTGGTGTCATTTTGAAGGTCTTGCCCCAAGGGGTTCTGGGTCCTCAAATTGCTTTATCTCCTTTGAAAGGCTGTCCATCTCCTCCTTTATCCTTGGAAGTGCTACCCATTTCATCCTTTATCTTCTTGTGCGGGTTGCCCATTTCCTCCTTTATCTCCTTGGAAGGGCTGCCCCTCTCCTCCTTTATCTCCTTGAAAGGCTGTCCATCTCCTCCTTTATCCTTGGAAGTGCTGCCCATCTCATCCTTTATCTCCTTGGAAGGGCTGCCCCTCTCCTCCTTTATCTCCTTGAAAGGCTGTCCATCTCCTCCTTTATCCTTGGAAGTGCTACCCATTTCATCCTTTATCTTCTTGTGAGGGTTGCCCATTTCCTCCTTTATCTCCTTGGAAGGGCTGCCCATCTCCTCCTTTATCTCCTTGGAAGTGCTACCCATCTCATCCTCTGTCTCCTTGGAAGGGCTGCCCATGTCATCCTTTATCTCCTTGGAAGTGCTACCCATCTCATCCTCTGTCTCCTTGGAAGGGCTGCCCATCTCCTCCTTTATCTCCTTTGAAGGGTTGCCCATCTCCTCCTTTCTCTCCTTGTGAGGGTTGCCCATCTCATCACCCACCACCTGTCCTGGCTTGGGCCACAGCAGAAGTCCAAGGTCTTGTGCTTCATTGTGTTAAAGAGGGAGAAACCCGTGCCATGAATGCCAGATCCATTTCTATTCCCAATTTATGAGCCACCACCTGCCCATCAGTGGATCACCAGCACAAATGTCCCTCTCCTCACCCTCAGACTTGCTCCATCAACTCCTTTTTGGTCAACAGCTCTTCCACAAGAACTGGCTGCAAGCAGAGACCAAGACAGATGGAAAGACTTTTGACTGTTTCCATTCCCTCCCCCCTCCAGTGCCAATCCTGTTTCAGGTTTCTCTTTACAGAATGGGAAGCAGTGGATGGGATCAGGAGCAGGAAAGGGACACACTGAGAAGAGGTGTAGACCAGGTGGAGAGGAGTCCTGGGTTTAAAGGGCGTTAAGTTAAGCTAAAACTTCAATAAACTGCAAATAAAGCACACCAGAGTGCAGGCGGATCACACTGGAGTGATGGGTGAGGTGCTAAAATTGCGAGGAAGCTCTTTAGAAGAAGGAATCTGGTTGAAAAAAATATGAAAAAGGGAAACTGAAAGTGTTGAGATGTCTTTGATGGCATTGGTGAGCACGGCATGGAAATGTGTGCTGTCAGATCCCAAGCCCTCAGTGCTTCAGCCTCCGGAAACGCTGCTCTGCTCACGAGGCAGAAATTCAGGGAAGGGCTCGGATCAGCTGCAGACACTGAACACAATTGTTAAAAATAGAAGGCACTGCAATATCCCTGCCCCTGGGAACGGCAGGAAAGAAGGACAAGTCCCTCAGACTGAGGTTAGATCCCAAAGAACCCGATAGGAATATTCAGGGAGAACATCTCCCCTTGTGTGCAATGGCTGGGGATGCGTTTCCCTTTTCCCTGTGATCTGCCCCTCTCGGGTCCTTGCAAATTGTCCTGAGCAAGAAGAAGACTTTGAAATCTGCATTTCCAGTGCCCCTGATGGGAGATGTTCCTTGGACAGATTCCCCTCTGGGTTTTTAACTTGCTCCAAAAGGCTTTTGATAGGAAAGTGCAAGAATTATTTGAAGCAAATGAGGGCACTGCAGTCCACAGGGATGTTATCCTGGAAGACTGAGGGGGCACAGCAAGAGAAATCTGATTTAAAATCAAATATCTGGGATATTTGGGAGGAACCATAAATGAATTGAGATCCACACAGACTCTGCCCAAAGCCAGGTGATTACAGAACTGCTGCTTGGACTGCTAAGAAAGATTTGCAGAGTTTGGCCCCTGGAATTAAAGTAGAGGACTGTTCTTTCTGGGATGTTATGCAGAAGGACTCCAAATAAAACAGGACTGGCAGTGTGGGAGTTTGGAGAGCTTGGAAAGCCAAGGAGAGGAGAAAGCAAACACTTGAGTTTGGACAAGCTGTGTCACAGGACCATGGAAGACTTTGGGTTTTGAAGAGACCTTTAAAGATCATTTTAAGTCCAACAGGGACATTTTCCACTGGATCACCTTGCTCAGGGCCAACCTGACCTTAAATGTTTCACCTGAAGATGAGCCATTTGGCCACTAATCCCTCAGTGTGGCAGAATTCCCGTGGACTGGTGGAGTTGGTGTTCTGAAACCCTCTGGAAGCACCATCTTCATGTATGGAGGGATGTCTCTGCTGCAGGAGATGTCAAGGGAAAACATTCAGGGGGGGCAAATGGATCCCAACAAAAAATGGGGCCTGGAAAAAAAGGAAAAGCTCACCCATCTGTGAGAAGGCAGGAGAGTGTTCAGCTTTTATTTTCCAGCTGTATCCGTGGAGTTTGAGGAGAGTGAAAACCAGGAAAGCTGAGAATGGGCACCTCCTGAGAGCGTTTGAGGTGCCTGTTCCTGAAGGACGTGTGGAGAACAGCACAGGCCAGGCAAATCTGGTGGGAGAGAGTCCTCTCATCCCAGCCAGGGATAAACCCCTGGAGGCCACGTGGAAGAGAAGACACGGCAGAGAGGTTGTAGCAGCGCCTCTGGAAGGAGGTTTGGGAATTGCATACCAATCCAGCTGGGAGCTTTCCCTAAGTGATAACCCGGAGGTGCAGAGCCAGAAATGAGTGGTGTCAGTGCTGCACCCCTGTAGGGTCTCTGAGACCATGAAAAATGGATTGCAGTGGCACAGATGGACACAGGGACTAAGGAAAGGGATCAGTGTGAGGTGTGCCAGCAGTTTCCGCCTTGGAGAGGAGAAACAACAATTTTGGGGCAGATGTGGTGACCTGTTGGATTATCCAGGGCACTCTGAGGCTGCACTATTAGAGATTCTTCTATTAAATTGTCCTGTAAAAACAATAAACCTTTATCTGACCACAAATGGTCATTTTTTGACATCAGGCCACAGTTAATTGGCAATACCTTGCAAGTTTTGAAGAGCTGGTGAATGCCAGAATCCTTCAGTGAAATGCTTCGAAGCAAAGCGGGGCTAAAGGAGTTAAAACATCACAGACACTTAATTTTATATGTGTATAAAACCATTCCAGGCACCGAGAAAGACGTGGATCTCACTCTGCTGGACTGGATTGTTCCTAGCTGAATTTTTCCTTGGAAAGCTGAGAATTAGACTCCTTTGCTTATCCAGATCTGGGCTGGGGAGCTGAGCTGGTCTTGAGGCACAGACAGAGAAATAAAAAGACTTGTAGAAAATCAAACAGTAGCTGAGGTGCTTTGGTACTGCAGGCTCCGTGGTGGTGACCCCTGAAGGCTGTTTTAGTGGCAGAGGAGCCGCTAAACGTGGGAAGAATTTCTATTTGCAGAATGGGGAGAAGAAAAAGGGCTTAATTCACAGGGTAGACGAGGAATTACAGGTGTCAGCAGCACCTTCTCCGGTCTCCAGGCACAATGCAGGCCTGTGGAACTTCTCCTTTGAAGATAAGTCTTGTTACAGGTGCAGAGTGTTGAGGAACCCCAACCATCACAGGCCTGAGCTCGCTGGGGCTGCAGGTAAAGGGTATTTAGTTATCGCTGCTCTGCCGTGAGAAATGCAGCCTTTGGGAGCAGCAGAGACATTCCCAAACCAGGAGCTGGAGCACGCAGCACTTTCTTGCCTCTGAAGACTGGAAAATCAGCCCTGTGCCTGTTACTGATAAGGAATTTCAGCACATGATCCAAGCAGGGGAGACTGCTGGGGTTGTCCAGCATGTCGCCGATGTCAGGAATGCTGCTTTGATTAAATTATTCCTTAGTTCTCCCAATTTTCCCATGTAAAGACCTCAATTTGCCTTTGAATGTCTCTACACAGGATTGTGCCACCCTTGCTCTGTTCTTCCTGCATCTGTAGGATGCTCCTTCCCTTAGACTTTGATCCTTCAGTTGGTTCCTTCCCTTATACTTTGATCCTTGTGCATCTTCCTTCCCTTGGACTTCCATCCTTCTGCTTGTTCCTTCCCTTAGGCTTTGGTCCTTCCATTTGTTCCTTCCCTTTAGACTTTCACCCTTCTGTTTGTTCCTTCCCTTGGACTTCCATCCCTCTGCTTGTTCCTTTCCTTACATTTATACCTGGGACATGGAATCTTCATCTCCTTTCTGTGTGACAAGCCCAGCTGGTGACCGAGGTCGTGGTGGCACAAAGCAAGTCATTGACAGTGAGTTGGTGGATGACCCATCCCTGGAAACATTCAAGGTCAGGTTGGATGGGGCTCTGAGGAACCGGTTAAAGATGTCCCTGTTCATTGCAAGGGATTGGACCGTTTGACCTTGAAAAATCCCTTCCAGCTCAAACCATTCTAGGATCCTTTTGAAACCTTCATCTTGCAGTCTAAAAACACCCCTTTTTGATGCTTCCAACCATCATCTTCCCTTCCAGTGGGGAAGATCTCCTCTCTCTGGGGCTGCTGTAGCCAAATCTGGGGTAGGAAAAGACTCATCAGGAGCGTTTCTTCCACAGCTGAGAGCTCCTCTCTTCTCAAGGACATCAAAGAGGAAGGGAAAGTGTCACAGTGCTGGACAGGCCAGGTGGAAATCACCCTGTGTGGAGCATTCCCAGTGATTTCCATCCTGTTTCGATGGCTCTGGGATCGCCCAATTGAAGGGATAACAATTCCCCCTTTCAATGGCAGCTTTCACTCCGAGGATTTGGATAACCCAAGAAGAGCTGCTTTAAAATGGCAGCAAAAAAAACCCACCCATTCAGAGCCAAACACTTCACACCTCGGCTGTAAAATCCGTGTGTGTTCCCATCAGCTGGAATTCTGCCTAAATGTAAGGTGGGAAGAGTGTTCACTGGATTTGCCACAGCCCTCCCTCCAGACACACACACACAGGTGGTCTCTTTTCCCTGGTTTCTGGAGGGATCAGACTCAGGTTTTCCAAGAGTTGGGAATTCTGCAGTTCCAGAGCCTTGCTGTGCCATGGCTCTCCAAGGAAATGCATAATGGAATCCTCTCTGGGACAGGACGCTCACAATGTCCTCCTGGGATCAGCCTAATTGGGACAGTAAAGATCTCAATGTTTTTATGGAGTCACCTTCCCTGGGATGTGTTTTCTACAGCAGTTTGGTCAGGCATTGGGAAAGGGTGCCCAGGGAAATGGTGGAATCACCATCCCTGGAAGTGGTCAAAAACCTATGGACGTGGGTTAGTGGTGGCCTTGGCAGTGCTGGGTTGGATTCAATGATCTCACAGGGCTTTCCCAACCTCAATGGTTCCATGATTCTCTATGAAAGTCATATGGAATGACACCTTTGTCCTCACCATCATCTGTAGGGTGAGCAGGGATGTGGCTGAGCCCTGCCCAGCACTTTGGGACATCTCTGGAGGAGGGACATGAGAGGTCAGAGAGGGGAAAGAAGACAAGGGGCCAGACCCAGACAGAGTCAGACCTAAACAAGAGCTGTCCTGGGTCTAAACTTTCTTCACTGTATCTCAGCAAAGGGTCTTTATGTCTCTACCATTGGCCAGGACATTTTCAAGTCAGACTTAGGTGGAACTTGTGGTCTTCTGTGTGAATACTGAGAGATGCCTGGCCCTGGAGACTTCAGTTGTCCTTGCTGCTCTGATCTTGACATACAAGGAGCTGACATCCCCGTTATCCCACAGGATGGGATTCCTATTTTCAGGCACCTGTGTTAAGATCTACTGAACACAAACCCCACTAACCCCATCTGCTGGTGCCATAACTGGCCAGCTTTGGGGTGGGGGAAGCCCCTCTGTTCCACCAGAAATCAGGAACTGAAGCTTCCCAAGCACATCCCTATCTTGGTGTCCCCAAATTTTGGCAAGGAATGACTGTGACATGGATCATGTTCACCACCAAAACTCATATCTTGTTGTATGACATGCCCACTGTTGTATTTCAGGATAATGGACACCCACTTTGAGGATTCATTGATGCTCCAAAGTTTTAAGCCCAGTTTCTGCTCAGATGGATCAAACTGATCTGGAATAGATGCACAATTAATGAGCAACCAGGTCATGCCCTGAGAGCGACGGGCGGATTTTCATCTTCCTTTCCTAAGGACTTTGTTTCCAGCTGATTCCATGGTTCCTGTGCCTGAGTCAATCCAGCAGGACGGGGCATTCCAGAGGCATCTTTAGCAAACAAAAGGCTGAATCCTTGTCAGAAAGGATGTGTGAGTGGAGGAGAGTAATGGTATCCAGGGAGACTTCACACCAAGTTATCATGAGGGTTTTCGTGCTGAATTCTCTTCTCCTTAAGGGTAACAGAGACATGATGTAACTTCACCAGACCACAGGCCCCCAGAGGGCTCAGCATTTTCTCCCAGCTCGAAAGTTTGCAGACACAATCCAACAACTAATGCCCCAGCACACAATTATTTTATTTCCCCAGCCGGGTTCTAGTTGTTGAATTGGTGGGAGACAAATAAATTGGTTTGTCTTTTTGGGCTTCATCAAAGCCAGAGTGACATTTGCCTCCTTGGGAAATGGCTCAGGGGGATGCAGGGCTGTCAAAGGAAAATTGGGATTAGTGAGTTCATCTCAGATGGCTCGAGCCCTCCTTGGCTTTCATTTCACACTTGTGGCCATCACATTTCACTCTCTCTTTGCACTGTGAGTCCTCCCAGGGCACAGGAGATCCTACTGAAAGTGCCAGAGGGCAGTGAGGTAGGGTTGGGTTATTGAGCCTGGAGAAGAGAAGGCTTTGGAGAGACCTTTCAGCCCCTTCCAGTGCATAAAGAGGGTTCCAGGAGAGCTGGGCAGGGACTGGGGACAAGGCCTGGAGGGACAGCACCCAGGGAATGGCTTCCCACTGCCAGAGGGCAGGGCTGGGGGGGATGCTGGGAAGGAATTGGTGGCTGGGAGGGGGGGCAGGCCCTGGCCCAGGTTGGGCAGAGAAGCTGTGGCTGCCCCTGGATCCCTGGCAGTGTCCAAGGGCAGGTTGGATGGGGCTTGGAGCACCCTGGGCTGGTGGGAGGTGTCCCTGCCCGTGGCAGGGGGTGGGATGAGATGCCTTTAAGGTCCCTTCCAACCCAAACCATTCCATGATTCTCTGATTCTGCGGCTTACTTAATAAAATTCCAGTCACAGCAGAGGTCTTGACCTGCAGGACATCTCGACTTTTCAGACCTCTCTGAAGGTATTTGGGTGTCCTGTATAAACCTGTGATAGGCAGGAAGACAGATCAGAGGAATGTTTTCCCTTCTGGGTTTGACTCCACACGATGAGTCAATTATCTTCTGCCTGGATCAGTTATTAGAGGGGAAGAAAAACACTTAGTGAATGTTACTGTGTTTATTTACATTTCCCCAGCACCCGTAAAGCCCTGCTTGGAGCAAACCCAAGACAAAAGACCTGAAAGGAAGGGGAGAAAGGTCAGAGCAGGAGGTGTGAGGAGTCAGGCAGCACATTTTTAATGCCTGCTCAAGACACGCAGCACGTTGTTGGCCTGAACTCTCCGGTGTTGCTTTGATACCCTCAGACTTTGCATTCCTGAGGTGTTCCCAGCAAAGTCCACCAGCCCAGTGCTGACTGGGGAGGATCTCTGGGAGAAGAAAATCACTTTGCAGAGTGGGATTTCACTGTGTGTGTCACAGAGGACTGGGAACAGTGAGTGGTGTTGTCCTCCTCAGGTGAGATCCTCTCATCTAATCCAGTGAAATATCCAGGCAGCCCTAAAAGTGTCCCAGTGTTGGAGCACTGAACGTGCACAAGGATCAGGGCAAGCCAGAGGGAAGGGAAGGAAACCATGAAATCCCAAAGGGGCTTTCTGGGCACTACAAAATGTGAGGTGTGTGAGCTCTTCTAGGTGGTTTGTTCTCAAGCAGGTTTTGGGGGAAGGACCATTGGTTTAGTGAGGCTGCTCTGCACCTTCTGCAGCTATTCCAGCAGCAAATGGGAAAGGAAACCTGAGCTGGTCACAAGAGTTTGTTCCTTACGTGATCCTGAGTGTCTGACTGTAAAACCATGGCATGAAAACACTCTCCAAACAAGGGACCACCTGCATTACCCACCTGGCCCCCTTCATGCAGCACTGTTGGTTTATGGATGTTTGGGAAATACTAGGAATGCTCCTGCAAGCCTCTTTTCCCCATCATTTTTCACCCCAGGGCATCTGTGTGTAATGACTTGTCAAGGCTGAAATTCCAGTTGTCTATTGGAAAGAACCAACATCTTTAATTTGGTGCTTGATTTAATTTGACCCGGCCTGTGAGGGTTGTCCAGTGATGGCCATTTCCACCAGCTGGACCCAGAAGGATGGCCTGGTGCCCAGTTGGTGTCAGGACCCTGTTTTTTCTGCAGGTATGTCTCCCACCAGCACAGGATGCAAATATTCCTTGCAGTGATCCCTTCACATGGAGTATGTGCTGGCTGGGACACCAACTCTGGCGTAAGGGCCAAGTTGGACAGGGCTTGGAGCAACCTGGTCTAGTGGAAGGTGTCCCTGCCCATGGAGGGGTTGGAACTCAATGATCCTGTAAGTCCCTTCCAACCCAAATGATTTATGGGTTTATGAAGACAGCCATCCACCTCTGCAGGCCAAACAAGGCTAAAAACTAAGCTGAAGGAATAATAAAGCACTCCTGTTGCCTTCTTGGAGGTTTTGGGTTGTTATTCTCCTCTTAGCAGCAAATCCTGTGAAAGCAGACACCAAATGTTTTGGAGTCAACAACTTATCAGGGAAATGATAACAGTGATGGTCACTCCTGTGTGTGAATCACGGTCACAGAGTCACTGAGGGTGGAAAAGACCTCCAGGATCATCAAGTCCAACCTGTGACCAATCCCCACCTTGTCCCCCAGCCCAGAGCTCTGAGTGCCACAGCCAGCCTTTCCTTGGATACCCCCAGGGATGGGGATTCCAAACCTCCCTGGGCAGCCCCTTTCAATGCCTGACCACCCTTTCCAGGAAGGAATTTTCCCAATATCCAATTTAAACATCCCCTGGTGCAACTTGGGCTTGTTCCCTCCCCTCCTGTCCCTGTTCCCTGGGAGCAGAGCCCGACCCATCCCTGGATCCATCAGGGAGTTGCAGAGCCAGAACGTCCCCCCTGAGCCTCCTTTTCTCCAGGCTGAGCCCCCCCAGCTCCCTCAGCCCCTCCTGCTGCTCCAGCCCCTTCCCAGCTCCGTTCCCTTCCCCTCCCAGACCCACAAACCAGGAGTGTAAAAATCTTCACACCTAATACATATCCAGACTGGATGGTTGGGGGGTGTATCCCAGAGCCCCAGGCTTAAAATTGTGGGGTTCCTCCTCAAACATCCAAAGCCCCAGTGTTGGCTGGGTCAGGAAGGAGCCTGGCAGGGTCCCACAGGGATGCTCTCCAGGCATTTCTGTTCACCATTTCCACCCCACACGGGGTCACCTTCCCATTTCTTTACCCCGGGCACATCTGCCCTTCCTTGGAGGAAGGAAATCATCTCCTTGAGGGAGAAACAGACCTCCCTGATCTGCTAAATGCATCTGTATAAGTCGACCTGGGGGTCTGTTAAGATGGGAAGGGCCAGGTTTTCCTCTCAGCCCTGCACAGGAGGAGCAGCTCCGTGGAAGTGTCACCGAGGTGAGCGAGAGCAGAGACAGATGTGGAGAGCAGGATGTGAAAATAAACTCATTACTCCATCTGCCCACCGTAAACAGCGTGAAATTAGGAGCGAGAGAGGAATAAAACTCCAGACAAATGGCCTTTTAAAGAGAGCAGAGGGAGCTGGATGGGCTGCTGGTAGAAAAGCAGAGGCATGGGAAGCCCAGCCTGGTGCATATCCCGGTTTGTTCAGTCAAGGAGGGCGAAAATCCCGCGGCACAACATCCACAAAGAGCTATTTTTGAAGGCGAAACCAGAAAGGCCACTCCATCTTTGGCAGAGGAGACCAGATATTGCTCTGGTCCTGCCTGGTTAGGAGGCACCATCAATTTTCTAAGTCAGGGAGATTTATTTTTTTTTTCCCTGAGAGGAGCTCTCTTAATGTTGCATAAAATTACTCTCTCAGGGGCCGTGTGAGGAGGCAAACGTGGTGTTCTGTTGCCTCAGCTGCAAAGGCATCGCTACCAATAAAAGCCCCCTGACTGATTTGGGGTTTAAGTGACGGGATCACGGGTCATTTGTGATGCTCTGAGAGGCTTCAAGCCATAAAGTGGGAGTGGGGGTGTTTTATCTGTGGGTTTGGGCTGTAAATACTCACCCCTGGCCTTTGCTCTGCGAGGCAAGTCTCAGCCCCAGGATATATTTACTTTAAAATTTCGCAGGGAAATTTCTCAAATGGTCAATTTGCTTGATTTATTTAAAGTGGGAGCCCAAAGTGTTTTACAGCTTTTACAGGCTGGTTGTGTTTATAACCATCCTGGGGAGTATCTTCTGCAATTCATGTAGCGGAGAAGGGAAAGGAAGGTCATAATTTCTGGTTTAACCTACTTTTTTAGCAGCTGACAGGACACTGACAAAGTCATCTCTTCCAGAATACAACCTGACGTGCTTTATCCTCATCCAGAGGAGGTTCTTTGGAGAAAGCCAAAGTTAAATAAGCCAAGTACTTTTTATCTTTATTCCTATGGATTCTGCTCAGATATGTTCTCCGACTCGTTTTATGGATCTCGGTGAAATTGCAGCCCAAATGATATTTCAGGGAAACTCATTCCTTGTTTTCAGAGTTCTTCAATATATGACAGCCCAAGGCAGAGTTTCCTACATGCTGGAAATAATTTCTCTCTCTCCACATTTGGCAGCTCCAAACAAGCCTTGAGTGCTGAATAAACCAGGTCTATGAATAAATCAGGGGTAGGAGAACTCGAATTCGAGATGTTGGGAGATTTGAAATACCTGAGAGCTTGACGTTGGCCATGAGGCACTTGGAAGCAGCCTGGAGTTTGATGGAAGGCGTAGCATTTGAGATGCCAATGGGATATTTAGGAGGAAAACCTCCTGGTGGGTTCACCCAAAGTTTGTAATAAACATAATTGAAGTATCTGAACTCCAGCTGCTGCTTTCTCCTCCAGTCAAGAGCAGCAGAGGCAGCTCCTTCTTAAGCAAACAGCCTGAGACTGCTGAGGGAGGAGAAGTGGATGTGCTGGGCTCTAAGCTGAGCTGGGAGGTGCAGGAATGAAGGAGAAGCACGGGTGGAAGTGGGAAAAGGGACTTTATGGAGAGATGAGTAGACTCTTGGAGAGAGCAGAGATTTGTGAAACCCTCTGAGGAGAACAGGGACTCGCATTTTTCTCAGGAGGGAGGATTTTCTAATCCTGTCCCAGGGGAGTCTCACCAGGAGTGGACACTGGAGGGGGTCAAAAAGCAGAAGGTACTCCCACCTTACCCATCCTTACCCTTCTGGTTCTCATCCCAAGGGAAGAAAAGTTATGTTAGAGACAGGAGCTCCTCTGGGAGGTGTTTGAGATCCTCCTTCAAGGTCACGACAGCAGTTCCTGTTTTTATAGCGCAGCAGGATTGAAAATTGCCTGATAGACTCTGGGTCTGATTCTCCCATTCCCAGACCAGGTTTCCCTCCTCATCACTCCCCCAAGCCGTGGTGCAGGTGTCAACACGCTCCAGAGCATCCCACCAGCTGGAAGGGGTGACATTCCCCTTGTCCTGGCCCTGTCTCCTCTGCACCACCTGGAATTCCCAGTGTCCTGCAGAGCCCCTGGCCCTGCCTTTGCCGTGAGCCTTGGGGTGGGCACATCCCCAGCAGTCAGTTTGGGTGTGTCCAGCCTGTTTCAGGGAGGAAGAGCAATTAATAGCACGAAATTGGTCTTCTCCAGGCACTGGAGCACAGCTCCCCTGAGCAAATAATTTCCTGGTGTTCACGTATAAATAACATTTTCCTGCCATGCTTTGGTCTCCCCTCTTTGAACAGGAACAGAGCCCTTTGTATTTTCACAAGGAACTCTGCAGATAACTTGCAAAAGCTTGGAAAAAGCCAAGACCAACCCAGTGGGAGTGCTGGGAAGGTGCTGACAGTGAACCAGGGCCAACTCCTGGGACACAGCTGGGCTGACTCCAAGCCAAAACGCCCCCACAGAGCCACTCAGAGCTCCAGGGAGGTGTAGGCACAGTGAAATTGTGTGCTGGACCATCCACAGCGTTGGGCTGCTGTTAACTTAGGAGGGTGGAGATAGAAAGCTGGGGAAGAAAGGGTTTGGAAAGCGTTTTGTGCTCCAGGAAAGAAAGAGGAAGCACCAGGAATGAGTTTCTGTCACTTACAATCCTGCTATTGGGCTGACCCTGTCATGCAACCATGGAGTGATTTGGGATGGGAGGGACCTTAAAGACCATCCAGTGCCACCCCCTGCCATGGGACATCTTCCACCAGCCCAGGGTGCCCCAAGCCCCGTCCAGCCTGGCCTTGGACACTGCCAGGGATCCAGGGGCAGCCACAGCTTCCCTGGGCAACCTAGATGAAGGAGGCTGTGGGACACACAATCCATTACACATTTGGGCTCACTCCATCACCCTCACCCCACTTCCCTGGAGCAGAGGAGACTGAGGGGAGACCTCAGTGCAGTCACAACTTCCTCATGAGGGCAAGAAGAAGGGCAGGCACTGAGCTCTGCTCTGTGGGGACCAGAGAACAGCCAGGGCAGGGTCAGGTGGGATCTCAGGGAAAGGCTCTTCCCCTAGAGGGTGGTGGGCACTGCCCAGGCTCCCCAGGGCAGTGGGCACGGCCCCGAGGCTGCCAGAGCTCCAGGAGCCTTTGGATGATCCTCTGGGGCACAGGGTGGGGTTGTTGGGGTGGCCGTGCAGGGCTGAGGGTTGGACTGGACGATCCCTGGGGGGGTCCCTCCAGCTGTGTGACCCTGGTTTCCTTGCAGAAGGCATGGCAGAAGCCGTGGGCTCGAGCAGGGACTGCCTCCAGGCGGGCGAGTCGTGCACCAACGACCCCGTGTGCAGCGCCAAATTCCGGACCCTGCGGCAATGTATCGCCGGCAATGGTGCCAACAAGCTGGGCCCCGACGCCAAGAGCCAGTGCCGGAGCACCGTGAGCGCCCTGCTCTCCAGCCAGCTCTACGGCTGCAAGTGCAAGAGGGGCATGAAGAAGGAGAAGCACTGCCTGAGCGTCTACTGGAGCATCCACCACACCCTCATGGAAGGTCAGTCCCGCAGGGCTCTCGTTTCGCGCCGTCTGCCTAAGAGGGGGTTGCTCCAAAGGGGCTGCAAAAGAAGGTTGGCCCTGGAGTATCCTGTTTGCTCTCAATACCTGCTGGTAGGACACCAGGGAAGGGCTGGGGCTGTGCCAGGGCAGGCTCAGGGGGCATCTCAGGGAAAGGCTCTTCCCCGAGAGGGTGGTGGGCACTGCCCAGGCTCCCCAGGGCAGTGGGCACGGCCCCAAGGCTGCCAGAGCTCCAGGAGCCTTGGGATGATCCTCTGGGGCCAGCTCATTGTTGGGGTGGATGGTCCTTGTGGGTCCCTTCCAGCTCAGCATATTTTGTGATTCTACTGACCCTCAGTAATGACATTTTAGGCAAAACAATCCTGAAAACCTGAGACCCCTCATGCCTTTTCCCTTCTTTTTTTAACTTGGCCTCTTTTTTATGACATTCCCAATACACCTTGAGATCTTTTCCCGGGGAAATGCACGACATATTTTGCATCTGAGCGTCTCAACCAAGACCAGGAGCGCCGTGGATTTCACAGAAACACTACATAAAGCACTGAGGGAAAAAACAGCGTGAGCTTTAAAAAAAATCACTCTCTTGGAGTCTCTGAAATGCACCAGTGTCTTTGGGTTAGTGAAGATTTGGGGCTGGTGACATCAAGTTGGAATTTAAAGTGTTCCCAGAGCCGGTATTCGGTAAGTTTGGATTTTGACGGCTTTTAAGAGTCGTCATAAAATTGCACCTGGGTGGCCGTAACTCTTCCTTGTCAGGCTGGTGAGTATTTTATGCGCCATGAAAATTAAAATGGGGAATAAAACAGACCCTTCCAGCCACGGGCTGCGAAATAGATCAATAAAACACTGCTGGCTGGAACCTGGGAGGGGAAGTGCAGGAGTGAGACCAGGGGTCAGAAGGCCAAGCGAAACAAAGAGGATGGAGAACACAACACACAGGCTTTGTGGAATGGGAAGTGGTCGATGAAGTTCCTGGGAAGCTTTCAGGTGTCACAGCTTGCAGGGTGCAGAGCTGACTGGGGAAAAGAAGGGACCACAGCACCCTCCAGCATGGGTTTTTCCCATAATTATGCGTTGGAGGGATTTGTTTCCACCGAAGTGAAGAGGTGACAATCCTGCTGCTCCATCCATCTCAACGGGCTGTGCCACAATTCCTTCCCTGCTGAAGCTTTGGAGACAGTTCTCTGACGTGGCTGTGTGGGACGGTGGAGTCAGGAGAACTTCCAGCTCTGCGACATGGAATGCTTTGGGTTGAAAGGGACCTTAAAGACCATCCCATTCCAACCCCCTGCCGTGGGCAGGGACACCTTCCTCTGGAAGGAGGAGGAGAGAGAGGCTGGCAGGAGTGCTGGGAGCAGGCAGGGGCTGGGAACGCGTCTCCAGATGCAGGATGGGAGTTGGATGAGCTGGATCCTGGGGCTTCCATCCTTGGGATGCCCGTGAGAAGGCTGGTTTTGGAGGCTGCCAAGACTCTGCCCCACTTCTCTGCTGCCACGTCCTGAGCCCCACAGGTTTTCAGTCCCTGAGTTCTCGTGCAGTGCAGAATTCCCAGCCCAAACCTTTGATTCCCTTGCCTTGATTTCCCCGGGGTGATATATTTCCTAAGAACCTCACATCTCCGAGTCCTTACACATGTTGGATTGACTGAGAAAGGAATCCACACGCTCCGTGCAGAGCTTTGTCTCTCACTCACACGTACCCAGGAGGCTGCAAAAAGCCTCCTCGAAGCCCTCTTGTAAAAACAATCGTGGAAGTGTGTGCTCAGGGAATTTCCAAAGCCCACTATTTACTCAGCTCCTCTGAGCAGGGCCCTGCTAAGCCACCTTCCCGTTTAGAGACACAATAACACGGTGACAACCCGATAACAATCCTCTGATAAGGTGCTTTATCATCGGGACATAAAAGTGCTACGAGGGGACATACAAATGGGCCTCTCTCCAGTCGGTAACGATGCAGGATATTTCAATGAAGGTGTAAAGCTGCCTTGTAATGCACCTGTGGTAATTCCAGGGGGTTATGTATCCTGGGAGCCATTCCTTCCCGGAGATCAGCATATGCCCGGAGCCTGAGCTTTGATAGTCCTTTTATCCCAGCCGGTGCATCTGCTGCCGTTCCACATCCATCTAAATGCCTAATAAAGAAAGGAATTGCTACTGAGCTGTTTGCTCCCACGATATTCCGGGGTATCCATCAGGATGACGGGGCATTACGGAGCATCTCACAGATGAAAGGGAAGCACAGAGCGAATAAAATCAGCTTCCCAGCGACTCAGCAACGAAGGGAGGAAGTTTCTGCGGGAGCTGCGGGTCATTAGCTCTGTGCCAACTTGCACGGGCCTGTTGGCAAGGAGAAAGGGAGAGGTGTTAATAAATATGGAATGTGTTGTCACGCTCGCAGCCCTGTCTGTGTCCCAGAAAGAGGTGAGGACATATCCCAGGGAGGGACATATGGGACACGGCAATAGCGGGGATGGAAACCCCACGCCTGTAGGGAGCTGGTGGTGTGACCCCTGCCCACAGCCTGGTGGCCTCAGTGACAGTCCCTGCAGAGCTGCAGGGGGTTGCAACTCGACAGTTCCCTGCCAGGCTGTGCCACTCCAAAGCTGAGATGTATTTTTAAAAGCCGGTCACATCCCATTCCCTTCCCCAAGGGTATGGCCACACAGCAGCTCCTGTGGGGATCCATCTAGAGCCAACTTGGGGCCACCAAAGAGTGCTGCCTTTGAACCCTGTGCACCTCAGCCATCCCTCAGGAGTCTCAGCTGCCTTCTCACCCACTCCTCTTCTCCCCCCAGGCATGAATGTTCTGGAGAGTTCCCCCTACGAGCCCTTCATCCGCGGCTTTGATTACGTCCGCCTGGCCTCCATCACTGCAGGTAGGTGGCTGGGGAGCTGCTCTTACTGGTTCAGACTGGGAGGGACTGGCTGTGGAAGAGCTGCACACAGGCAAATCCTTGGTGCTGCCTCGTGAGCATAGCCTGGTTCAGGTCCAGCAGCTGCTTTTCCAAGGAGTTGCCTGTGATTCCTGCGCTAAATTGCGACGTGTTCTGGGAAGGACCACTTGTGATTTTTGGACATGGAAAAAAACGGGCTGGGGCTGAGGGATGTGGTAGGAATGTCTGTTCCAAAGAGCCATCCCAGATGGGCCCACTCTCCATGGCAGGGGGATGACTGTGCCATGAGGGCACCTCATCGAACAGGAGCTGGGTGGGTACTGTCAGATGTGAGAAGGTGATTCCACATCAGTCACAGGGGCAAACTCTGCAGGGAAAAAGGTCAATAACCCACCCCATGGGTCGATACCAACCACAGCCTTTAACCCCGTGCCTCGAGGGCAACCCCAGGACCCAGACCTGTGTTCTGCTCTGCATCATGTAATCCCCTGAACAGCCTAAGCACAGCTGCCTGACACCCTTTCCACCCCTCGAGGGCACAAACAGGGCTCAGCGGTCAAAAGGCCAGCCAGTAACCCATCCATCACCAACCAGCTTCTGCATCACAGCCATGGGGTGACTTTTGATGTCAAACTACCTGTGTGGGAGCAGGTAACATGCTCCCCTGTGTCCCTGGCAGCCAAAACCTCTGTCCCATCACAGGTTATCCCCATCCCCTCTGGATGGGGTGACATCCACAGCTGGAGGGCAGCCAGGTGAGGAGGAGCAGCAGGTCTCTGCAGCTGATGGGTGTCCTCAGCCCCTGCCATGGCCAGGCACTCCTTAAGGGAAAATGTCCAGGAGCAAATTAAGCCATCAGAGCAGAGAGGGAACAAGAGAATGGTCCCTGACCTCGCTCTTCTTCCTGACTCCACCTGACAGATTGGAGTGTGGACACTGAAGCGTGGACAGAGCTGTTTGCTGGGCCATGGCCTTTTTACTGCTGTTTTTCCCCTTTTTCTGAGAGTCCTACAGGGCTTCAGAGGAATGCAGGGATGGGGATTTTTATGCATGGTTAGCACGCTGTTAGATTTTCAAGGCAGACTGAAATCGGTTGGGCAGCAAAGCAAATGGGCCCAGAGCAGCAGAGATTCATCAGAGGACTTGGAATCCACTCAGGGGCATGAAGGTTCTTGGTTTATCCTGTTCTTCCCCTATTTATACTCATCAAAATCTTCTATAACATAACTTAGGACCTGCTACCCTGTGCCTGTCCAGTGCCCACAATCATATGGTCAACATTGCCAAAGGATCCTCTTTCAAATGTCCCCCCAGAAAAATTCCCAAGAAGTTGTTGAATCAAAAGGTGAACATTTGCCAAGTGAGAGCAACAGGTACTTTAACCCAAATTTTACATAAACAATATATGGCCACTCTTAAAACTCTGCCAATGGAGCCATATCCAATTGTAGCAGTGATTTAAAAAGCACATCCTCTGGTGTTGCGTGGGAAGGGGAGAAAATCCAGCCTGTTCCCTGTGATTTATTCACTGACTGGATAATGAAACCCTTCCAAGGAACTGTTTCTTACACATTGGCTGGCAGCTCCCCAGCAGAAACTGATGCTCTGACAATATTCCTCTCTGGACATCTTTAAAGGGAAGTATTCAGTGATGGGAACACACCAAGCGAAAGTTTCACCCGTCATAAAGTAGCTGGAAAACTTGGGATTTGAGTTCCAGCTCGCTGTAAGCAGCAGGGACAACAGGAAGGGAAAAATAAATGCTGGGAGAAGGAGCATCTGATAATGTCAGGGAAATAAAGGAGGGCAGCCAGCTCTGAAGCGCTCAGGGAGACTCTCAATGTTTTAGCACTTGTCAGCAGTGACTCGATGGTTTTAACTCCTGGCCAAAGATAGGCCTTGGCTCTGCACTGGGGATTTATCATTCTAGGGATTTTTTCCCTCAGTGAAAAAAATCCTTCTGTGCCGGGAAAAAAAAGTCCTGGTGTGCTGCAGGTCAAGGGCTTAATTCAGAGAGGTGAAAACCAGCTTGGAATTCATTTGCTCTCTCATGCTTGGAGGATCTTTGTCTGACCTGTGTGACCAGGAGGAGCCTGATGTCTCAACCCACTCCTGCCAGGGACTCTGTAGCACCTCCCACTCTCTAAAACAGACCCCCATCCATCTCTGAAGGAGCCCCACAAACACCTTTCACAGAGTCACAGAATCCCAGAATGGGTTGAGTTGGGACTTTAAAACCTCTCATTCCAACCCTTGCCATGGGCAGGGACACCTCCCACCAGCCCAGGGTGCTCCAAGCCCCATCCAACCTGCCCTTGGACACTCCCAGGGATGGGGCAACTGGAAGACCCTTTCCTGTTACTTCCCACATTTCCAGAGCAGGCTGTTGGCACAGAAACTCATGGGATCCCTATTTTTCTGCCGTTTTTCTCATCCATCACCCCAGTTTTTGCTTTATTTTCCAGATCTTTCCCCCTGCTGCGGGTTTCCTTCACCTTCCCTGTGTCCCCAGAGCACACCCAGACTGGGATGTTCTTTCTCCTCTTCTCTAAGAGGGCGGAAATGCAGCATGATTTTGCTGTGGGGACAGACCCAGGAGGCAGCAGCAGGTCCCAGGGCTCCAAGTGGGATAGTCCCTCTGATCCCATGCTGTGAAGGCACTGTCACTGCTTAGGACATGGATTTACTGCTCAGGACTGGTTTGGATGGGGAAGCCAGAGCTCTGTTTTGGTGCTTTGAGACCCAAACAGCTCTTGCTTAGCCAGGCAGGTCCTGGGATGGACCAACCAAAGCAGCTTCCAAAGCCACGTGTGACCATCCAGGGTCACTGCACAGGAGAGTGTGAGGTGCCAGGATTGGTGCAGGCCATCCATGGATCAGGAGTGCTTTTTAATACTTTCTAACACTCAAAAAGAGTCTTTAGAGGGTTATTTTCCAGCTTTCCAGCATCAGCCACCTTGGGGAGACAGAGTCACAGACATCAGAGAGGCTGGAAAGACCTCTGAGATCATCAAGTCCAACCCTTGTCCCAACACCACCTTGTCAACCAGAGCATGGCATTGAGTGCCACATCCAGTCTCTTCTTCAACACCTCCAGGGGTGGTGACTCCACCACCTCCATGGGGAGCCCCTTCCAATGCGTGACCACCCTTTCCAGGAAGGAATTTTCCCAATATCTGATTTAAACATCCCCTGGTGCAACTTGGGGTTGTTCCCTCCCCTCCTGTCCCTGTTCCCTGGGAGCAGAGCCCGACCCATCCCTGGATCCATCAGGGAGTTGCAGAGCCAGAAGGTCCCCCCTGAGCCTCCTTTTCTCCAGGCTGAGCCCCCCCAGCTCCCTCAGCCCCTCCAGCCCGTTTTCCAACCCCATTCCCTTCCCTGCCCACGCTCCAGCCCCTCCATGTCCTTCCAAACCCGAGCGACCCAACCCCGGAGGTGCAGCCTCACCGGTGATTCTCCACCCTCTGGAAAAGCAGACCACGACCAGCACGCACCTCCCAGGGTGGCGCTACCGGTGTGGCACGGGCGGGATGCCAACGCCGACCCCCTTCCCGCCTCCCCTCAGGCTCCGAGAACGAGGTGACCCAGGTGAACCGCTGCCTGGACGCGGCCAAGGCGTGCAACGTGGACGAGACGTGCCAGCGGCTGCGCACGGAGTACGTGTCCTTCTGCATCCGGCGCCTGGCGCGCGCCGACTCCTGCAACCGCTCCAAGTGCCACAAGGCCCTGCGGAGGTTCTTCGACCGCGTGCCCCCCGAGTACACCCACGAGCTGCTCTTCTGCCCCTGCGATGACACGGCCTGCGCCGAGCGCCGCCGCCAGACCATCGTGCCCGCCTGCTCCTACGAGTCCAAGGACAAGCCCAACTGCCTGGCGCCCCTGGATTCCTGCCGGGAAAACTACGTGTGCAGGTAAGGCCCGCACGTGGGAGGGCTCTGCGGTGTGCCTGGAGCATTCTCTTCTCCGGGGGAGCCCTCACAGCTCTCCCAGCCTGGCTCCAGAGCAGAGGGGCTCCAGCTCTTGGGAACATCCGTTGTTTTTTGTAGGCCTTCCTTGGTAACCAGGGTCAAACCCTAGGAAGGATTCCATCCATTCCCTTTATGGAATCAGGTGTATATAAGGCGAAGGGGGAGGTGTTCTTGTTTTTTCTCTCTTTCCCTTCCTGGGTTAGCACGCTGACAGGCTCTCGGTGTTTAGGCCTGGCTTATCTGTGTTAGGCCAGGCCTGCTCCCAGGGCTCTGTGCCTGGGCCGGCAGCGAAGGTTAAGAATCTGCTTTTCCTAAGGAAAGTAGTGAGTTTACTATTGTGTTTGTTACTGACTGAGTTAATTTCTGAGTTTAGATTGTATATATTTGTTTGTCTCCTTTCCCTTTTTGTCTCCCTCTCCCCTTTTCCCTTCCCCTTGTCCCTTACTGGGGTTGTTTCNATGGACACTGGAATAAGTGGGATCCGTGCCTGTGTCCAGCAGGAAACCGACTCTGTGCTCAGTCCTTGCTCCCAAGCAGCAGCAGCCCCCGGGCTCTGTCCCTGCACTTCCTTCTCCGGGCTCTCTCCAGCCCCTCCAGCCCTGTGGGATCCAGCACCGGGATGGGCTCGGTGGGAAAAGCTTCTCTCTGGGTTTGTTCCTTCACTGGGGGTGGGGAGGTGAAGAAACTGCTGTCACACACCGTGCAAACAGCAGCTTCCATCCTGCAGCCCGTGGAATACATATTTATCCAGTTGCCCAGAGAAGCTGTGGCTGCCCCTGGATCCCTGGGACTGTCCAAGGCCAGGTTGGACGGGGCTTGGAGCACCCTGGGCTGGTGGGAGGTGTCCCTGCCCATGGCAGGGGGTGGCACTGGATGATCTTTAGGCCCTTTCCAAGCCAAACCATTCCATAGTTCTGAGCTGCAATTGGAGTCTCAGGGTCTCAGTGTCACTCCAGATCCACCACTCAACCTGTGGCCAGTGTGGTTTGCTCCTCCGTGTCCATCCAACCCACGTGCACACCCTCGGCCAAACCCCCTCAGTGCTTTTCCTCCATCTGTACTATTTTCATCCCTCTATTTCTCAAAAAGCCTTTGATACTCCAGAAGGTTGTTCCACACACAACTCCCAGGAGCAGAGCCCATCTGTCAGTGGGAGATTTGGGACCATGACAGCACCAAACGTGGTGGTCCCAGCCCGGTGCCCCGGGTGCAGCTGGAGCCCTGGAGAAGGAAAGCACAAGAACAAGTGTAGGACACACCTCCAGCATTAGCCCAGACTCTAATTATTGTGGGGTTTGGGACTTCCCGACCTGAACTTCCACAGCCATTCCCTACCAGCACATCAGCTTTAAATTACAATTAAAATGTCCTGTATTTTCACAAAAGGGAGGTGAGGGCAGCGGCATCCTCTTGGAAGGATGGACTGGGACCAATATCCTCATCCCTGTGCACCCCAGAAATGTGGATGAAAGACAACAAGTGAGGAACTGACTCTGTGAGATGCCAAGCCCCTGAGCCACACCAGCCCTTGCTCAGATGTCCCCAGGGAATCTGAAATGGAAGATTGATCCTGGAATCTGAAATATTCCTGCCCTCTCCCTGACAAGGCAAGAGGGCCCAGAGGGGAGGAAGAGGTTCAAAGGGAGAGTGTTGTTCTCCAGGAGGCTGGAAACCATTTCCTGCCCCAGCACAGCTGTTAATTATCTGGTCCCTTGGTCTCCAAATATATAATGTCAAATATCCTCTGGAGACACAGCAGGAGCAAGGGCTTGATGTGTGACCTGGTCAAAGCCAGCAGAGCAGAAACCACGAGGAGAGGCAGGAATAAATCATCAAGAAATGGAGGAAAATGCTCCTCCTGCAGCCCCTTCACAGCTGGAACCCCTTGGATCCCCCACCTTGGAGGGGTGGGTTGTACTGACGTGGATTATAGAAAATGGTATCAAATCTGCCATGGGTATCTTCATCCTCTAAATGAAGCAAATTTTGTGCAGGGGGAGTTTCCCTGGACATGGAACGGAAGAAAGGGGACGGTGTGGGGGCAAATATGGGAACAAAGAGAGGAAAAACAGGGAGAAGGCTGGGGAGGAGGAGAGAAATGGGCAGGAAAGTGCAAGTTGGAATGCTGACACTGGCCAGAAGCTCCAACAAAATGTCTGGAAGGGAGGGGATGTCTGGGAGGAGCAACATGCTCAGTTTTCCTGAACATTTTGGGGTCAGTGCACAGTTCCGACACTTCAGACACTGCAGGTTGTCATCTAAAGGGCTCTCTCTTCAAATGTCAGCAGTGCTTGAGTGTCTGAGCAGCTGCATGGCCATGGGATGCCTGTTCAGATGGATCTGGATCTCCGTCAGGTCCTACCTGAAAGCCCCATGTGGACGTCTCAGAGATCCTACAGTGTCCAAACACCACTGTGTGCCAACAGCTGCCTCATCCCTGAAGAATTATGTGGCAGAGAACTGGTTTCAGCAGGATTTACCTGCTCCACAGGCTCCCGAGGGTCCAAGCTCCTCCTGAGAACAGGGATGAGGCAGCAGCCATGGTGAGGGGGGAGGACATTTCATGTCTGAGCCTTTGGACATTCCTCTTGGTCTGAGCTGACCTCAGCTACGTTTAGAGTCTTCAAAGAGAGAGAAACTGCACCAGAGCAATTCTCTGTTTCAACAAATCAGAGTAAAAATGAAGGTTGGGGAATCTGTCTTGAGGCAAAGTGTTGTTAAATGGCAAACACAGGGTGAATTCCCTCCCTGCCAGCAGCAGCTCTGCCCTCAAAAACCAGCCACACAGAGCAGGAAACAAAACACTTCTCTCAAGACTAGACCATTCTTGCAGTTCCAGAGGAAGTCTGGAAAACATTTAGTCTGGAGAAGGGGAGGCTCAGGGGTGACCCCATCACTCTCTACAACTCCCTGACAGGAGGGTGTACCCGGGTGGGGTCAGTCTCTTCTCCCATCAACCAGCAGTAGGAAAAGAGGGCAGGGGGTTTGAGCTCTGTCAGGGGAGGTTTAGGTTGGATATCAGGAAGAAATTCCTTCCAGAGAGAGTGATCAGGCATTGGAATGGGCTGCCCAGAGAGGGGGGGGATTCTCCATCCCTGGAGGATTTTAAGCTGAGACTGGACGTGGCACTCAGTGCCATGATCTGGGAATCACAGCGGGGTTGGATCGAGGGTTGGACTTGATGCTCTCAGAGGTCTCTTCCATTCTGTGATTACCTGTGGAACCCACTCAACAACTGCGTGTCGGGTGGGCGAGTAAAAGAGCAGCACCCCACAAAGGGCTTTGCAAACACCGCCAGTGGGGGCTGTTACATCCCTTCTTTTTCCCCCTCTCCCCTAAATCCCTGCTGATCCCGTTTCGTGCCGTGTCTCCCGCAGGTCTCGCTACGCCGAGTTCCAGTTCAACTGCCAGCCCTCCCCGCAGGCTGCGAGCGGCTGCCGCAGGGACAGCTACGCCGCCTGCCTGCTGGCATACACTGGCATCATAGGTACGGCTGCCCACTCTGGGGTGCCAACAGCCCCCCCAGGGTGGGCTGGGGGAGAGGGGGAAATAGGGGACAGGTGGGAGGGATTGGGGAGAGAGGGATCAGGCAAAGGGTTGCCAGCTGGGAGAGGGAGGGGGTTGTCCCGCTCTGCTCTGCGTTAGGGAAACCTCACCTGCGATGCTGGGGCAGTTCTGGGCACCACAGAATAAGGTATGAGGCTCTTAGAGAGTGGGCAAAGCAGGGAAATGAGGGTGGGATGGGAGGAGAAGTGTGTGAGAGCACTTGGGGTGTCCAGCTGGAGAGGAGGAGACAGAGGGGAGACTTCATTGCAGGTACAACTCCCTGGGGAGGGGCAGGAACTGAGCTCTGCCCTGTGGGACAGGGACAGCACCCAGGGAAGGGCTGGAGCTGTGCCAGGGCAGGCTCAGGGGGCATCTCAGGGAAAGGCTCTTCCCCCAGAGGGTGGTGGGCACTGCCCAGGCTCCCCAGAGCAGTGGGCACGGCCCCGAGGCTGCCAGAGCTCCAGGAGCCTTGGGATGATCCTCTGGGGCACAGGGTGGGATTGTTGGGGTCTCTGTTGGGCTGGATGGTCCTTGGGGGTCCCTTCCAGCTCAGCACATTCTGTGACTGTGACTCTGTGAAGCACAAGGGCATCACCAGCCATGGATCCCGTGGCATCCCACTGTCCTTCTCCACCCTGGGCTTCTCAGTGCTGGAGGGGCCTGACATCATTCCAAACTTTCACTATTTATACATTTCAGCAAACAAAAAAAAAAAAATCAGTGCTCATTGGCTACACAGTTCTCTTATTCTGTTGGTTAAAGGAGTCCTTCACTTCCAGTGCTGATTATTCCCATGCTCAGCCTTTCTTACCTTTTGGGTTGGTGGTTTCTTGGGTTGGTGGCCATGAGTTGGAGGGTCACAATGCCCCCCTCTGGAATTCCCTTTTCCCCAGTGGGAGCTGATGTCAGCACAGTTGCTGGTTGGCTCTCCTTGGGGCACATCCATTCTGATTCCCTGTGTCCGTCTCAGTGATCCCCCTTCCCCCCAGCTTTGTTAAGCTCCCCCTCAGGCCTGAGACAACACTCAGACAATGGCACCACCTTCATCTTATCTCTGGTTTCCCTCACAGTGGCTTAAATTACAGTCCAAGTTCCAGGTAGCCATGGAATAATGATATTCCAAGTCTCATGGAATAATGGGAGGCATAACTGGGGGTGCTTTGCAGAGGCATCTGTCCCATAACTCAGGGAGATGATGGATTGATTGATTGATTGACAGCTTTTGGGTCAAAATTTCACTCTGGATTAGTTTGGGTTTTTTCCAATGAGAGCAAGAAAATCTTTATGCACATTCACAGCAAGTTTGTTAATGTTCAGCCTGGAGAAGGGAAGGCTCCAGGGAGACATTCCGGCACCTTCCAGTGCCTAAAGGGGCTCCAGGAGAGCTGGAGAGGGACTGGGGACAAGGCCTGGAGGGACAGGACAAGGGAGAATGGCTACAAAAGGACAGAAGATGGGGTTAGATGGGATCTTGGGAAGGAATTGGTGGCTGGGAGGGTGGGCAGGCCCTGGCCCAGGTTGGGCAGAGAAGCTGTGGCTGCCCCTGGATCCCTGGCAGTGTCCAAGGGCAGGTTGGATGGGGCTTGGAGCACCCTGGGCTGGTGGGAGGTGTCCCTGCCCAGGGCAGGGGGTGGGAATGAAGGATCTTTAAGGTGCCTCCCAACCCAAACCATTCCATGATTCCATGAATACTCTTAGGGAATCTGAGTTCTCAAAAACTGCCCATTACTTGGACTGAGGGCACTTCATAGTTGATTGGAGGCTTTCTTGCTGGTGGGGTGACCCAAGGGGCTGTGATTTCTACTTTCCTCCTCCCTGGGAGCAAACCAGACCCATGACAGCAGCACTTGGAGGGTTTTGCTGCCTCACAGCGGGGTTTGCCTGGAGCTGAGAGCAGAGGAACCCCAGAGAGCAGCACGAAGGTGCATCACTGACCCTCCCCCAAGCCCCAGCCTTGTGGTAACCCTTCTCCACCCCTCCCTCCCTCCCTGCAGGCAGCCCCATCACCCCCAACTACATCGACAACTCCACGTCCAGCATCGCTCCCTGGTGCACGTGCAACGCCAGCGGGAACCGGCAGGAAGAGTGTGAGACCTTCCTGCACCTCTTCACCAACAACATCTGTCTCCGTGAGTACCCGGGGCATCCCCTGGGGGGGCTTCCTGCCCATGGGGGGCACGGACATACCCAAGCCTTCCTTCTTCTCCCTCTCTTCCCAAAGAAAACGCCATCCAGGCCTTTGGCAACGGGACCTACCTGGGTGCAGGAGCAGCCCCTTCCATCCCCCCCACCACACAGATGTACAAGCAGGAGCGCAACGCCGACAGAGCCGCGGCCACGCTCAGAGAGAGCCTCGAGCACCTCCAGCCCACCAAGGTAGGACAGGGCTGGTCCAGCCCCCACCCCTCCCCCCAAGATGCCAGGTCTGGTCCTCCTCCTGCCCTCCTCAGCTCTGCTCCCTCTTCCACTTGTGTCGTCCCAGCCCTGTGCTGGAATTCCGACCTCCCCTCCACCTCTTGAAGTCCTTGATGAGCCTCTTCTGCACTTCCAGCTCGGAGCTACAGGCTCCTACCCCTGACTCTGCGCTCCTTAGGTCTCTCCCTCTCCCCTTTTCTTCCCCTTTCCCGCTTTTTTTCACCTCTCCCCTC